>JAWDGP010006989.1:87500-107500 GCA_033675545.1 Elysia crispata
AAAAGGTCCAACGTTCGTTGCCTCAACCCTGTCTTGTTCTAGATTTAGGTAAGCCAGAGGTCATTCACAGAGAAACACGGCCCAACATTGCTCTTCGATCCATAGGCTACCTTTCAGGTGGCCGCCGTTTTGGACTTTCATGATGTTGTCTGTTAAATCGATCCAGGAAAAACAATTTTGTCTGAATGGTGGACATTTGAATAAATCGACACTCTAGAGCCACAACGATGAGTCGTAATATGACGAAACACATCCTAGAATGTGTTTGTAGATGAGTGAAAAAAATTATTGTTCCTTTATGCACAAATTTCCGCTGAGAAAAAGTGATTGATAATCTTGACTGGGAAACAGAATTCCTCCATCCTCCCTAATTAATAAGAGGTTTAATCGCAAATAAATAAAGAAACGTATGATCAGTTATATTTATTGTATTATTAGACAGATTTTCTAAAAATGTCCAATTTCAATTTTTTTCTAAATCTGTACAGTGTGTTCTATTTAGATGATTATCTAAATCTGTTGTAGTTCGTGATGAGATTAAACTCGCTCTTGAAACAAATACTGTTGTGCAATTCTTATCATAAACTATCTTTATGTAAATTATATCTGATTATTTCATATAAAATACATCTAAAATTTGATAAATATCTAGTCTTTATAAGGCTTAAGTTTTACCCCCATATTAATCTTTGTTTTTTTTTGTGATTCCTTTTCAGAATTAAAACGTGGGACCTTGTTTGAATACTCAACGCTTCTTATCATCCAGTTACTATTTCTCTTGATAACGCTTTTAAAGAGCACAGGGAAATATGTTTACTGGAGCAAAAGCCTAATTAATGAATGTTAGGAAAAAAAAATCTTATGTGAACTATCCAATGTGTTTTATTGTAATGGAATGTAAACTAAAACTCAAACAGATTAAAGTTCATTTAACAGTTAGTGCCCTTATATGCATTATCTCTTAATATATTAACATAATTGACAATGTCATATTCGTTTATATCATCTACATAAGTTCCATTGATTTTTTTTTAAACTGTATTATGTCTCTTTTTTTTTTAGGAAACAATGTGTATTATAAAATTATTTCTTTTTATATTTTTATGATTTGATTTCTCTGAATAAACTCTGGATAACAATCTTTATATCTATCTTTGTTTTTTTTTTTGTTTTTTTTTGGATAATGTTCGTGTTTTCAATACTTTCTTCATTCAATACATTGAGAGTTTAAACCCAAAGGTTTTCATATATGTTTATGGTATTCATCAAGTTATTTCAGAGTTTAATATCCGTCTTTTTTATACAAAAGAAATACTGAACTCCATTTAAAGTAATAGAAACATAAACTCTATTACCAAATTGATAATGCGTATATCGTATATGTTTATGGTATTCATCAAGTGATTTCAATTCGTTCCACTTCGTACAAAGTTTAAGATCCGTCATTTTTATACAAAAGAAATTGTAATAACTGTAAAAGGAATGAGAGCTACTCAATGTAGTTGGGATGATATTCAAATAACACTGAATAGAACGATTGGACTAGCCTGGCCATAAGAGGATAGTTTTTACCAAGTTTATAGACTTGAGAATCCTACACGCTGGTTCTTTATAATTATAACAAATCAACCTGAAGCTGACTTACTGAACAATAAAACTAAAACAGTCAACGATCAAACATTCTCTCTGCACTTTAAAAGAAGAGAAGAAGAAAAATATTAAATATAAGAATATTATGGGCTCCACCCAAACTAAAATAAAAAGCCATAGAGAAAATTGTAAATCTCTATAAATAGCATAATTTCAATATTGCCGCCGGAGAATTCTAGTGTTTCGGTCTTTAAAAATAGCATAAATTCAATATGGCTGCCGGTTACGTCTATTTTTTCAATCTATATAATTAGCTACATTTCAATATGGCCGCCGTGGAATCGAGTACTAATTTTTCGAACTCTAAAAATACCATAATTTCAATATGGCCGCCAGTAAATTCTAGTGTTTCGACCTCTATAAATAGCGTAATTTCAATATGGCCACCGGTAAATTCTAGTGTTTCAATCTCTATAAATAGCATAATTTCAATATGGCCGCCGGTTACGTCTATTTTTTCGACTTCTATAATTTACTAAATTTCAATATGGCCGCCAGTTAAACTAGTGCTTCGATCTTTATAAATAGCATCATTTCAATATTGGCGCCGAGGAATCGAGTTCTAATTTTTCGATCTCTATTAAAACAATAATTTCAATATGGCCGCCGGTTAAGCTCTTTTTTCGACCTCTATGAATAGCATAATTTCAATTTGGCCGCAAGGGAATCGATTTCTAGTGTTTTGATCTCTCTATATAGCATTTTTTACATATGGCCGCCGTGAAATCGAATTCTTGTGTTTCGATCTCTATAAATAACATAATTTAGATATGGCGGCCGGTAAATTCTAATTTTTCCATATCTATAAATAGCATAAGTTCAATATGGCCGCCTGTCAATTATAGTGTTTCAATCTCTACAAATAGCATGTTTTCAATATGGCCGCCGGGGAATTCTAGTGTTTCGATCTCTAAAAACAGCATAATTTCAAAATGGCCGCCGCTTAATTCTATTTTTTCAATCTCTATAAATAGCATAATTCGAATATTGCCGCCGGTAAAATAATATTTTTCAATCTCTATCAAAACCATATTTCAATATGGCCGCCAGTAAATTCTAGTGTTTTGACCTCTGTTAATAGCATTATTTCAATATGGCCGTTAGTTAATTCCAATTGTTCGATCTCTATAAATAGCATAGTTTCAATATTGCCGCCGGTAAATTCTAGTGTTTCGATCTCTATAAATAGCATAATTTCAATATGGCCGCCGGTATATTGTAGTGTTTCGACCTCTATAAATAGCAAAATTTCAATATGGCCGCCGGTTAATTCTAATTATTTGATCTTTATAAATAGCATAATTTCAATATGGCCGCCACTAAATTCTAGTGTTTCGATTTATATAAAGTGCATAATTTCAATATGACCGCCTGTAAATTTTTATTTTTCAATCTCTATAAATTGCATAATGTCAATATGGCCGCCAGTTAAACTAGTTTTACCATTTCTATCAATATCATTATTTCAAGATGGCTGACGTAAAATCGAATCTTTTTGTGCTTCGAGCTCTATAAACAGCATTATTTCAATATGACCGCCTGTCAATCATAGTGTTTCGACATCTATAAATAGCATAATTTCAATATGGCCGTCGGGGAATTCTAACTTTTCGATATCTATAAATAGCATAATTTCAATATTGCCGCCGGAGAATTCTAGTGTTTAGATCTTTGTAAATAGCATAAATTCAATATGGCTGCCGGTTACGTCTATTTTTTCAATCTATATAATTAGCTACATTTCAATATGGCCGCCGTGGAATCGAGTTCTAATTTTTCGATCTCTATAAATACCATAATTTCAATATGGCCTCCGGAGAATTTTAGTGTTTCGACCTCTATAAATGGCATAATTTCAATATGGCCGCCTGTTAATTCTAATTTTCGACCTCTATAAATAGCATAATTTCAATATGGCCGCCGGTTAATTCTAGTGTTTCGATCTCTATAAATAGCATAATTTCAATAAGGCCGGCGGGAAATTCTGATTTATCCATCGCTATGAGGCCATAACTGATATTGAGGAGAGGGAAAGTCTTGGCGGTGGGCAAAATATGGCATTCAGCGTTTTACTACTTATAGAAATGAGAGTAAAACCGAGAGAAATTGAGATGAAACAATTGGTTTACAGAAACTAGACTCTTTTTTGCACAGATAGTCTATGATTATGTAAAGGGATATTTTTGGTTGGATTTTGCCTATGAGAATAAATATTATTGTTTGACTATTTAATTGAAATAAGTTGAAAAGTGGGCTTTTATATTTCCTTCGCATGATTTGTTGGCAATGTTACATATAATTTGCAGTCTAGGTGAAATATTCTGAGGTGGTTAGAGAACATTAATTTAGCATTTAGTAAACATTATCTTATTATTATCTCATTATTTATCCCATAATACAAAGCTCACAAAAATGTTTGTTTTAGACACCTACATAATTTTACAAGGCTAAACTCACCAGTCATTTGCCTGGTTTATAAAAGTTATTCTAAACACACATCAAGCTTAAACTCTGGAGCTTTTAAAAAGCTAAGTAAAATAAAATAAAACAAGACAAATTTACAAAAATAAACGATTTTTTTCCATATGTTAACTGAATGTATGTACGTTTTTACGAGGTCAGTGCTTTTTCGGGAACTTTATAAATTAATATTTTTATGTATATATGAGGTCAATGCTTCAGTGTTTAAACCTATATTCAACAAAAGATTATGCTATTGTGAGGCCAATGTGGAATATAGTAACAATAGACATACATAATTTTATATACATTTTGATTTCATGTTTTTCTTTTTTTTGAGGCCAATGATATTGTTGGGTATATAAAATTATATACATTAGGAGATTATGCTTTTGCAAGGCGAATGCTTTTGTGGGGTATATATAACTATATACAGTATATACTCCACAGCAATGTCTCAGATAATCGACCTTAGACAAGTCTGAGAAAGAAAGCCTCACAAAGGATGTTATATATATATAATTTTATATATGGATCAGAGAAAGAAAAAGGTTGGATTCCTTGCATCAACAAAATTAAAATGGTCAGCTCATAGTCATGAATGTTCATAAAATTTAGAGTGAACGTAAGGCAGACCACCACGATTGTCTCAACCTTTCTAACTTCGCTATAAAGTGCACCAGTAAAACTGACATGAAGGGAAATAACCAAGTAATCTATTTTAGAGCAATGTATATAATTTTATACTCTAAGTTAAAAAAAATTCCAATAAGTTCTTGGCTTGTTTAAATTTAGGCTCTTCTTTATTTTCTTAACAACACAATAAAGCAGATTGGTTTAAATATATATTTTTTTTATTTTTATGGAAGGGCTCCTTAGTCCTGAAACTTCATTTTCCCTGAGCAGAGCACCATAAGCAAGCATTTTACACCTTAACAAAGTGTCAGTGAAACTTGTATAAACAAAGATAGATCTTGAAACTTCAATAACCCCTGCACTGTCTACAGCACACGTTTTGCATGAATTTCACCGACAAGTTTGAACTTTCTAAAACGTTTTCTAGTCCGGGAAAAAGGCAATTTACTCTATATAAAATGACAGTAATAATAAGAAAAGTATCTGTATTAAATTCGAAAATTGAAAACAAAATTGCATTGCCTGGCTGTAGGTAAATATTATCTAGAAAAAAAAATCCTAATCAATATAAAATTATCAAATTGGTTGTAATTTATGCTATACTAATTTTCAATGCAGTATTCCTTAGTCTTCGCGCAAGCTATCTACACACAGTATAATTACAAATATTTCTGACAGACATTGCGATTGGAGAGGATTGCAGTCAATTTATCTGTCAACATCTATGCTCAAACTTCCAGAATTTCTTCTGTAAAATTCTATGATTACTTTTAATATTCGAGGAACAAAAAAAATCCCATACTGCTTGAAAACGAAAATTCCAACACATTATTTTTGTGTTAAAAAATCCCTTAAAGAAAAACCAGGCATTATTGAATTAATCACAAGCTGCATAATAGGTGATCTGCTAGGAGTTCAAATTTCCCCTCAATGAAACGGAAAAAAAATCTTTGCTTTCAAACATTTATTGTTGTATATATACAACAATTATTCACTAAGTCAATATTTCAAGGTATCATCTTTGAAAATTTAAGGTAAGCACATCTGCTCCAACTTACTTTTCCGCAATTCCCATTTTGATTTCCCCTGCGAGATCCGTAATAACCTTTGTTTCTCTATTTTGTAATTATTCTACATCTTTATTTATGACGTCACGTATACAAAATTACAAAATATCTTCTTTGTATAATTGTGCTTCTATTTCCAACGACTCATGTTTCAGCCTTACCTTACCGAATGGCGTGCAACTGTTAAATACCTTTTATGCGTGATTTCACTATCGACGATAAATGGGTTAATGTGCCTTTCTCTACAAGCCTTACAATGGTTATACCAGTGGACGTTGAATCTGCTGGCGCCTTAAAAAACAACACACAAAAAAAAAAAAAAAAAAAGAAAGGAAATACAATAAAAATTCTCTTGTCTAACCCTCGGGCATAATAAATTTTAAAATTCAAAAGGAGATTGATCAGCATAGCATTTGTTTTCTTGGAAATGCGCAAAAAAAAAAAACAACAACAAAAAACAACAACAACAACAACAACCAAAAACAAAAACAAACAAACGAAAAAGAGAACAAAAAGCAAAACAAAGAGCGAATTCTCAAACAACTGAAAACATTATTGATTTGATTCCCTCAAAGAAAGATAACGTTGACCATCGAGGCAGTGTGTTTCCAATCACTGTATAATCTGAGCAGTTTATTATGCAGCATGGTTAGACGTAGAAACAAGCAAGTAAATAGTGATAACAACGTAACGAGAAAATAATGCTACCATACACCAGCATTCTGCTCGAGTCTCTGGTTGTGTCGCTTACTGCGCGAGTCGCACACCTGATCACTGCTTGACAGCGTTCCGTTACCACGGCAACCGCTTGATTGTAACTGAAGATGATTCCCCGCCCCCTTTTCTCTCTCTCTCTCTCTCTCTCTCTCTCTCTCTCTCTCTCTCTCTCTCTCTCTCTCCATACTGGCCCAGTTCATTCTGATTTGCTTCCGTTATGAACCTAGCATGTCATAAGTCTCTGGTCTCTCACGAACCGAGAAATACAACCAGCTAGAGGCAAGAAATAGAAAGAACAGTTGAACGACCAGGGACTAGTTGCAAGAGCGGCCCGCTCTCTGAATAGACCTATTAAAATGGTGGCAGAGAAACAATCACTCGAGAGACTTGGTAGGAATCTGACTCAGATTTTGTACAGGTGAGTAAACTATTAGACAACAGCGTCATAAAACAATTATACAAAATTTAGTTCTTTTTTTCTGTGAAAACATTTTTATCAAAAGATAATGCAAGTCGACCAATGGGAGCTGCAATCCATGATAATATGCTTTATACAACTTATCAAAATTGCAATAGCCATTGCTTTGCGAGGAATAACAAAAAAAAGGAAAGAATTAATTTTCAGTCAATCCTATAACGAACATTTTAAAAAAATCATTTAAACTCATACGTTGCTAGAAAATCTAAAGTAATGTACCAATATGATGAGATATTTTTAATATATCACAATCATCATTATCATAATCATCATCGTCATCGTCATCATCCGCCTCCTCCTCATTATCATCATCATTCTTCTTCTTCTTCTTCTTCTTCTTCTTCTTCTTCTTCTTCTTCTTCTTCTTCTTCTTCTTCTTCTTCTTCTTCTTCTTCTTCTTCTGGTTATTGTTGTTGTTGTTGTTGTTGTTGTTTTCTTCTTCTTCTTCTTCTTCTTCTTCTTCTTCTTCTTCTTCTTCTTCTTCTTCTTCTTCTTCTTCTTCTTCTTCTTCTTCTTCTTCTTCTTCTTCTTCCTATACTACTACTACTACTACTACTACTACTACTACTACTACTACTACTACTACTACTACTACTACTACTACTACTACTACTACTACTACTACTACTACTACTACTACTACTACTACTACTACTACTACTACTACTACTACTACTACTACTACTACTACTACTACTACTACTACTACTGCAACTACTATTACTACTACTACTACAACTAATACTTCAACTACTTCTACTACTAATACTACTAATACTACTACTAATACTACTACTACTACTACTACTACTACTACTACTACTACTACTACTATTACTACTACTACTACTACTACTACTACTACTACTACTACTACTACTACTACTACTACTACTACTACTACTACTACTACAACTACTACTGCAACTACTATTACTACTACTACTACTACTACTACTACTACTACTACTACTACTACTACTACTACTACTACTACTACTACTACTACTACTACTGTTGCTGCTGCTGCTATCATTATTTCTTTTATTACCGTTATCATCATCCTCATGATGATCTTCATGATCACCACTACGAATGTTTTCGTTTTATTGTTATTCTATTCATACCTGTACTCAAATTTTCAAAATGAATAGTCATTCACGTTAACTCTTAATTAAAATGCTTAATTATTTAATTCTCTCTTTCTTTCTCTCCCTCTCTCTCTCTTTCTCTCTCTATACATCTATCTTTCTCTCTTTCCCTTACTTCTATAACATAAAATGAATGCATTTATAATATAAAATTTGAATAATCAGTTTCACGTGTTTATACAAAATAAAAAGAAACTGATGCTAGTATGTTACAAACTTCTTTTCTAAAACTCAGGCGATCTATACACTGTACTTGATATTTGGACCGAGCTCGTTGAAGATAATGACAGAAAAACAGTTGATTTGAGACTGATCCCACAGCAAGTTTTGCTACGTTATAGAGATGTGTAGTTGGACCATAGACTGAATCTGATGGATTTTTCGCATCTGGATAGATGGTCAAAGTTTCCAGGTACGAGCGAGATAATTTTACATTGATTTAAACTTTTAGTTTTGATATCTTTTTTGGGACGGACACATACTTTATTATTTCATGCATTCTTCATTTACTTAGTCCTCTCTCTTTCTCATGTTTCATATTGCATGGCTTCTCTATTACTATAAGAATAATAGCTAGATTTACCAATCCTTCTTAAAGAGTGAGGGAATTTAAAAGAGAGAAATAGAAGCAAAATTTTTATTCTAACGTGTAAAAAACCCCCTGAATATACTCAATGTGTTTTTTTTTTCTCTCATGTTCTCATACTTAAGTTCATAGATTGAAATAATCTACACAAAATTAAATATTAAGGGCCACATTTAAAGGCTGTAGAAATAATAAATCATCTCTAAAATTTAAAATAAAAAAAAATTAGGTGGAAAATAGTATCGGTCTGTATTTCGAAAATAACAGAAAAATCTATTGATTTCCTCATTTGAAAGTTTTGTGAGCCTTCGGAAAACACCGCAACAAATATAATTTTAAGTCATTTTAAGACAAGATTTTAAAATAGCTCAAATAGAAGCAATCTGGAAAGATGACTTTCTCACTACCGGGGGTTCTAAGAATCGATGACAAGTGTGAAGGGACGAGAGAGAGAGAGAGAGAGAGAGAGAGAGAGAGAGAGAGAGAGAGAGAGAGAGAGAGAGAGAGAGAGAGAGAGAGAGAGAGAGAGAGAGAGAGAGAGAGATTATTATCGAAGAGAGTTCTATCCAAACTCAATTGACCCAACACGAAGACAAGAATAATATTGATCTTCTTTCCGTCGCTCATTTGTGTAGCCCTTGTGGAGGTCAATAAAAGAAGACCAAAACTTGTAGAATTTTCTACGTTTTGACCAATTTCATTCTTTATTTCTATCTGCGTTTTTTTTTTGTTCACAATGTGAAATAACATCTAGTCATTCGAGATCTCAAGAGTAACAATAGACAGGATTACCTTCTTTCTTAGAATCGGCGTAATAAAAAGTAAACAATGCCATAAATAGGACTTAATGGGGTCCTGATTTCTTTGCCTCACAAAGTTCTTCATATCATTCCTACTTTGTCCCGTTATTAGCCTTTCAGCGGTAAAGTGAGATTGGTATTAGTGAAGCATGTATTTTTTTGTGTTAAAAAAAATGATCTCACGTAATGTAAACCGAAGTTTAAACGAAAAAAAAAGAGAAGAAAAAGAACAGCAACAACAAGAACAACAACAACAACAACAGCAGCAGCAGAAGCAACATCAACAAGAAAAACACCGACAACAACAAGAACAAGGAGAACAACACCACCGACGACAACGATGACGACGACAACAACTACAACACCGACAAAACAACAACAACAACAACAGCAAAAGCACTAACGACACCAACAACATCGACCTGAACAAGAACAAGAACAACTGCAACACCGACAACAACAACAACAACGCCGACAAGAAGAAGAAGAAGAAGAAGAACATCAACAACAACAACAACAACAACAACAACAACAACAACAGCAGCAGCAGCAACAACAATACCGACATCAACAACAACATTATCGACAAGAACAAGAAAAAAAAACAACTACAACAACACCGACAACAACAATACCAACAACACAGCAGCAACAACAGCAAAAACATCAACACCGACAACAAAAATCAACACTGACAAAAAGAAGAGGGAGAAGAAGAAGAAGAAGAAGAAGAAGAAGAAGAAGAAGAAGAAGAAGAAGAAGAAGAAGAAGAAGAAGAAGAAGAAGAAGAAGAAGAAGAAGAAGAACAACAACAACAACAACAACAACAACAACAACAGCAACAACAACAATAACAGCTACAACAATCCACTATAAACCCTCATAAAATTTCTTAAATTTCTTGTGAATAAACTTAAGTAAGCTATCACATGGCGTCACTAATCTAATAATACGAGAAAATAACTGATTCTGTACTTTCCCAGCCTAATGAAAGATCATTTTAAAAGCTTATTCTAAGGTGTTGTAGGTAGAGGTTGCACTGCTACGCGGTTATTCATAGCTGCCTTTTTTTTAATTCGTGTCTACACGATAGTTAGCGTTTCGAGGAACCAATAATTCGATTACGACTTCACTAAATGAGCTAAGTATTCTTATAGCTACGAGCTTTAGCTTATTTCTAGTGCAAGTCTAAGAGGGCGCCTTAAGTTTTCAATACTTTCCCACTATAAGGTAGCACACCTTTAGACAGTTCGGCCCTTGTTAGTATCAAGCTAGGTTAGGTTTTTTCTTACCCTGCAGGAAATGAAAATATACTCATCAAACCGATCAAACTAGTAGTGTAAAGCAGAAGAACGGTAAATGTGAACCATTGAAGATAATTTAGAATAAGGGATTCATAGAGTTATTATTTCCCAACTGTGATTTTTTTTTTTTTATTGAAATTCAATCAATTTAAAACAGTTTTGAAAAAATTTTTTATCTTGATAAAAATCATGCAAACAAAAGGATAGAGTGTAATAACTTTTTAGAGATAGAGATAGATAATGATTAAAAAAAAAACTTAGAAAGTAAATGGAAAGAAAACAAGGTAAAAAAAAGATACACTTACAAAAAACTGCTATTAAAAACAACAATAAAACGCCACTCAACACTCAGGCCCTCTAATTTACTGTGAAGCTAAAAGGAAATGTTCAAATTTATTTCATAATTAAAAATGAAAACACGAATTAAAGAAAAATTCAAGCGAGGGATCATTTTGAAAAATTTTGATTCAACAAAACAATGAAATATTCATGCAAGAGCTGGAGGGAACAATAATTGAGTCAAATTTTTAACGGGGGGTCCTGTCTTGTGGTTTAGTGCATGCCAGTTCTTGTACCGAAATAACTGCCAATGAAAAGCAAGATCCGCACCGTTCTGCACCATTGAAGAAAGCAAGATACAAATCCACTAACGAACCACTTTGTTAGTGTTGCTTTAGAGCTCGTTTACTGGAAAGGTGCCAGACAACCTCAGCTTTAACACAACCTCGTGATATTGAAAGAGTCGGGGAGGGGAGTATCGACCCGACTTAAATATATAAAAAAAGCTCAGGAGCATTCTTTGACCATTAGAACCCAATGCTCGGACAAGCTTACAAAAGATAAGGACCCCGAAGCAGCCAAACAAGGTCAGATCATGGAAATCATAGGAAAAAAGCGAAACGAATGTGTGAAAAATATCTTGGCTTCTGTTAAAACTACTGATCACCGAACACAACCTTTTTCTTGTACAGTTGATTTTATGCTCCATGCATGGGGTTAAGCCTATCAAACTGGATTAAGTCGAAACTTATGGGCTCATAACCCAAGTCAAGAGCACGGAATCCTGCTCTAGATTATACCTTGAGGCTCTATTTGAACTGTGAAGCGTACGCCCTCTTCGCCTGCAGCAAAGGCTTTAAATATTTTGCCGAAATGACTTAGAGTGTTCGATACGAAGGAGTTTTACCACAGGATATTATGAATTTCATTCGGAATTTCCCACACCTTGAGGAGGTGAAAATAAAATAATTCATTTTTTTCTTATTACATAGCTTTTAAGATATGGAGCATGGGAGATAACTATACCAATCAGGGAGAGAAACATACTGAACTTAACCCTTTCCTTGCGATTCCCCTTGACCAAGTGCAAGAAACTGGATATTTTTACAGTTCAGAGTTTAACTCTAGATTGTTTTGTGCTTGAGAGAAGTTCAAATATTTGACGACTCACGATGAATCATATGGCAAGTTTCGGAATACTTCTAAGGAAAGGTGATAATGACAAAAAACGCGAAAGTAAGTTATCGCCTTATTTTTCTGTCTCAACATAAGGTTATTCTATTTCCAAGAATTGTTTTTATTATTTTATACCTCGGAATTTTGAACAACGATAAAAGAAAGCTTCTTTTACTCTCTCTAAGATCTAATTTTGAAGCTGGTTTGCAATTTACAAAACAAGTCAATTCACATCATTTTTTTTGTTAACATTTTGTTTTACACCAATGTTTTGTTGCTATGATGCTGTGACGTGCTAAGATGGATCATAGAGAGAGGATACCGTCGCATTTGCTTCCCTTACTTTTTTCTACGATTATTTTATCTCACGATCTGTTGCGGGAATTGTTCTTCTTTGAGTTTAAAAAAAGTTCCAGGGGCAGAGAATGAAACATAAAACACTTTATATTCTTTGCAGAGGTCTAGTGTTGCAGTTTCAGAAACTTTAATCTGTACTTACATTATATTACTCTGTGTAAAGACATTAATGATCTTGAATAAATGCTGTCAAGAAAACACTTTTGTGTGTCAATAGAGGAGTCAATTACACCCAATTAACAAGAAGTAGATTAAATGAAAATAAAACCAAAGACTCTTGTACTAAACCTAGGAAACCGAACTATAAAACATTTTCTTCTTACTTAGAAGCTACACGGATGTGTCCCTTAACACCTATTCATACTCCAACGGTAAAAAGGACACTGACGGAACTATGAAAGCCATACTATCCACTAGCATAGTGTCAACCCAAACTCGCCCAATGCCATGGTTGGCATCCTTAGTATTGTGTGAGCACTAGGCCTAGCGCTGTGGCCACTGGCATGGCACAGCATGCTCTTCATTTGTTGGGGCTTCTAATCTTAGCTTCGAGCCACATTGTCGTCCTTTCCTTGTCAGCCCTATCTTGCCTGACGAGGACCTGACTAATGTGTGCTAGGATAAACTTGCTGCATACAGACTATACCAATTAATACCAGACTATACCAATTAATAAATAATCCACCAGCCAACCTCCCAATCAATCTATCGATTGCTCAGTTTTAAAATCATTCCTACTTTTTGTTCATCTAGGAAATTTCAATACGACACAGTTTTATTTAAATATTTTGAAACTCGATTCAACTTTCTGTACAGCTATATATTGTCAACATCACCATCACAATAAATCACCTCAACCAAATCATCGGTCAACACCAGCACTGGAAACATAGTCACAATTACCTTCTTTCACATTTCCCCCAAGTTAATCACGAAATCGTTAACCGAGTTATCCACTTTAACAATGACAATGTCACATTCACCAGAAAAGTCATAAAGAAAATTAATGAGCATCGTTTATCACGCTTGTTCTGTAATCTGAGTGATCTCAAATGCGTCATGCTTGCTATTTATACTACGCAGGTATCATCAAGTATTTTCTTGGTAACAAGGTAATGTCACGCAAACTTTTCATTTTATACAAAGCGAATGCCTGGAAAACTATTTGGAATACACGTAATTAAATCAACGCTTGCTTTCTGGAGCCATTCTACTTCATTGTCACTTATATATGTAGATATAGATATAATATATCCAGTAGGTTAGACAGTTGTGTATAGACGCTAGTTTCCAACAGCCAATCGATTCTGTGTAGTTGGCTACTATTATATTACATTGTGTAGATGTTAAATAGAGGTTTACGAATGTAAGAGAAGTTAGGGGGTCATGCTGCTACAAAGAAAGGATTATGCTTTACTTGGTTAGCGATTATCAAGTCCCTCAAGACTGTCACTAGCTTTGTTTGACATATTAATACACATACCGACACCACATTGGCGAGTTATCACACTATGTTAAGAGAAGAGAACTGTTTTCTCTAGACACAGTTCTTATCCAGGTCAGGAGAATTGATAGAGGGCTGCAATAAGCTTCAACTGGCAAAGGTGAAAGCCACAATTCTATGTTCCCTGAATCTTTTTAATAATTCCTGATTGACTTGGTGCCAATTGAATTTATCCAGCCGTAACATGTAAGTAAATTGAGACATTTTTTTATGTAAATGATTCTATGTAGGTGGAGGTCGATACGATTTATAGCAAATGAATAGGCTATTATATTCAATTAACACCACACTCTTAACGATACATGAATTTATTGCAGGATTAACGAATAGAGTGAATTTAATTGTCCTTAAATATGATCAAAATGCACACAGCAAGAAACCTAAAAGAAGAATCACAAGAATGCGGCATGCAGAGCTCAAGCTGCCCGAAGCTTTGACGAGCTATTAACATCTTATTTAGCCCACTTTGCAACTTGTTTGTGATGTTTTATCCGACTTGCTGCATGCCTTATGCCACCTTTTATTGTCTTGCTCTCTACGGCCAAAATCGAGAAATTTAAAGCGTAAATCTTACTGATCTACTCTCTGGATTACACGATTTCAGCCTTGCTACACGATTTTTACAACCATGTACCTACTTCATAAAGAATTCCTTAGAGTCTATTGTATTGTACCTTTAGTTAGCTTTCAATGGTTCTAGATCATATCAAATTAAATTCAGTTTCTCTTCGTTACATTTTGAACAGATTTTTACCAATTCTAAGCTATTCATCGCTCCAAGGCTTGTTAGAAAGCTCTAGAGTCTGAGACATTTTCTATCACAAGTAAAAAAATGTATAGTCAAATAAACTCGACTTGATTATAAAGTCAAACAAATATCAATTCTGCTCTGGATTACACAAAATAACATTAAAATTCGATTGTGCGAACATGAACTTTTCCAGCGCTAGACTAGCCAATGAAAGTGTTTGCTTTACTTGCGAGTAACAGTGGCAAGGACAATCCATTCTTGCGAATGAAAATATTTGTATTTTCCTTCATTAATCTCGCACAAAGACGCTATTTTAAATTAATAATAATCCTCAGTGATGAAAGATTGCAATGTAAATCTGAGCCTGCATGGTTTTATGCAGAGTTGATCAACCACAATCAGCACTGCAGGAGGTAAAAATGGATAAAATAACACAGTGCTCTCTGTTAAAATTTACGTAATGTTCTTTACTACAAATGGCATAGTGTTCTAGGTGATTGATCTTTGTTGATTTTACGATCTCCCTAGCTAGCACGCATTGAATGTTGCGGCTAGAGGATCTCAAATGAGACCAGCCAGTTTACAATGTTTAACTGGTGAATGAGAGTTAGATTGGATCTTTCTCGTTTATCTTTTCAACAAGTTCGGATCTTGACTTTTGTTAGTAGCCATGCATCCGAGCACGTTTGTTCGTACTCAGTCATTAAACTGCTAATCAAATTCCTGATATGATCTCTACCGGTTTCTTTTTCTCCTTGGTATAAACATTGTTTCACAATGCTTTAACCTTTTAAAAGTGATCTTTTTTTTTTTGTTTTCTTATTACATTTTTCTGATATCGTTTTGATTTGAAAAAACAATCTGATTAAAATTCTTCCTGTATTTCTTCTCCTTCTATTCTGTTTGCCTTTCCTTCCGATGACACATTTCATTTATCAGTTGCTTTAGTGGCAAGAATCAGAAGGTTATAGATGAAGAACCTGGCCGAAATAAAGAGCAGCCGAGAATTATCAATCGAATGTATAGCAGGGGATGGCATGGGATTTCAATTCGTTTTCTGCGTCTCACTATCAGCAATATGGCTTCTGTCTTGCAGCCTTAGTTTGAAAATTGCATTTTAGTGAGTCACATTTCAGGAAATTTGCCCAACTGTATATTTCTCTTGAAAGAGTTAAAAGACAAGGATTCAAAACCCTACTCTGAATTAATGGTTTAGGAAGCTTGGGTGATGGGCCTTGACATTCCAGAAAATCCAAATTTGGTTATTTTCAAATCCTCACTAAGCCTATCAATAATGCTTTATAGAAATAGTTTAAGAATTAAGAAAAAAAAAACATCACCAAATCCACATAGATGCTGGAAGCGCTTTAGTCAGTGTCCCCAACAGAGCGTTCCCAATCACTCACACAAAGAAGCTGAGATAGGAGAGCATTTTCAACGGACTCAGACATTATTCAAATCCACTCCTTCCAATCCAAAACCCGAATTACTTCCACAAAACCACGACGCCAGGCCTTCAGTAACTGTCAACTTTTGTACCAGCTTTATTCGGAGGTAACACTCAAAGCTGGATTAGCTCAGTGTCCTGTTAATTTCATGGCTACTAAATTGGACTCGTTATCATCCCTGAAATAGCTGTTTAGACTTGACTGCAACTATGTTACCTTAACATGAGTAAAGGAACATCGTTAACTTGTCCATGAGGATGGGAGATACTTTCTTGAAATATAACAGCATCTTCAGCCTCTTGTGCAGAAAGCAGGTACAAACACCTGCCGCTATATACATTATCATTGTCCTTGCTAATTATGTCTGCTGAGATCCCATTCTCAGCTCTATTGTCTTTCCCAGTTAAACTCTCTTACCTCTTATATCGCCTTAGATTTTGCCAATTTAACCCAAATGATTCTATAAAAGGGTGGCACCACTGACAGATGCGTAGAGGCTCACCCAACACCGGATATTAATTCTTTTAGAGACGCACTCTTTCTCAGTATAGCCTTGCTTGATCTGTTTCAAAACGTCATGAGTTACCTGAAGATTATTTCTATATTAATAAGGAATTTAACCCTTGAGTTATTTTTCACAAGTTAAGCCAATATGAACAGTATAAAGCTAAAATTCATGAAGGACTAAGCCAGTGCACCGCTTTGACCGTTATTTGTTTCACAGATACCGAGGCTGGCTACGATGAAGGAGACTTGCTGCCTGTGCACAAAGCGGCAGCCGATGGCGACATCACCAAGCTGGTCAATATCATACAGGAGGATCCCTCGTTACTGGAGCAGCACAGCGCTGAAGGTTGGACGATTTATAAACACGGGGCGTCATTGATCATCACAATTATCATTGTTATTATCATTATTATTATTATTATTATTATTATTATTATTATTATTATTATTATGATGATGATGATGATGATGATGATTATTATTAATATCATTAGGATGAGATTAATGATGAGGATGATTCTAATAATGATCAATCATGTTGATTGTTGTTATGTTAGTAATTAAATAACGAGGATAATAATGTCAGACGGAAACAGATTAAAATTAGAGATAGTGATAGAGAGAGAAAGAGTGAAAGAGAGAGAGAGAGAGAGAGAGAGAGAGAGAGAGAGAGAGAGAGAGAGAGAGAGAGAGAGAGAGAGAGAGAGAGAGAGAGAGAGAGAAAGAGAGAGAGAGAAAGAGAGAGTATAGTATGTTTTTCCTTAGTGTCGACAAAGTGACTTTAACTCTCGTCATGGATAGATTAAGCCATTAATCGTCTATAAATCTGCGCTCTTGGGACTTAAAAGGAACCTATACTAATGCTAGCCGTCTGTTCTAGTCGTTCAACTAAAAAGGTCAATCCTCTCACGGTGCACCTATATAATACTTAGGATACATTATCAAACCTCTAAAAACATAAGGTTTGTCACTAGCCGCCTATGGTAAGTTAAAAAAAAAAAGTCTTCTGAGCAAGATAATGAGACATTGTTGTGAAATATTTTCGGATGTAGGAAAGAGGCAAGACAAAAAACAAAAAACAAATCAAATAAAAGAAATACACCACCAAGCCTTAAATCCCAAAATCATAACAAAACAATAAAAACAAACGAGGAAGAGACACCAAAGGCAAAAACTTCTACCACTACTACTACTACTACTACTACTACTACTACTACTACTACTACTACTACTACTACTACTACTACTACTACTACTACTACTACTACTACTACTATTACTACAACTACTACTACTACTACTACTACTACTACTACTACTACTACTACTACTACTACTACTACTACTACTACTACTACTACTACTACTACTACTACTACTACTACTACTACTACTACTACTAATATTACTACTAGAGCAACTAAGTTTTTATCTTGATTTTGCCATTATCATGTTTTCCTCCTCTTTCTTTTCCTTCGACAAACAAAATGTTGAAGCACCATTTCAATAGCATAAACCTAATATACATGCTAAGAATCCTGTACATAAATAAGAAAATGTTTTTGGCAAAGTATGTGCTCTACATTTCTTGAGAGAAACAAATCAATATATGCATAACGCTACATTGGTTAATCAAGGGACGGGCAGAAAAGAAGGTCTGTCCAGGAAAAAGGTCGATTACATGAATAATGACATTGTAAGCCGATAGATACGTTATTAATGCGGGACAAGAACTGTTCAATACTGACAAAGCTTGCGAATAGAAAAAAATAAAGGTTTCGATTCAAGGGTACAATATGTTGGAGCCAATAGGCTTGGCAATACTCCCTATCATAACCGATATAGCAAAGACACCCTCCTGCGCAATATACTAATTGTATTCGTTTTTCCTCATGCTATGACTTGCAAATTATTTCTCACAAATATCTGATGGTAGCCGAAGCGCAGTATTAGGTAAACTTGCATCCTGGATTACATGCGTAGAGGACTTGTGAGACTCAAATTTCTCTAAAACCACTCAAATGCTAGCCAGGTCAGATTGATGCCATAAACATGAGTATATAACCTCTTTTTTTCTTCTAAGAATCATGATTCAATAAAGCAACATTGAAATAATTAAGTCACTCTTAAGAAAATTGGTATGGTTGGTATAGTCCAAAAAATGTTAGGGTAAAAACTCTAAGTTATGTATAAACCGCATACTACCAACTTCAATGTATCCAGATTTAGAGAGAGGAAACAAAATATGAACTGTTTAAATACAATGATGCTTTTGTTAATAATAGTTGGCATGTCTTGTAGAAGCCTTCAAGTCTCAACATTTTAAAATGTTTCTGTTTCAAACATTGCGAATACTGCATTTTTGCATCGTCGATATCTACATTTTGGAAAGCATCCCTTTTTTAATTGTTCTTTAATAAAAAAAAATAACCGAGGCAACTCACATATTTTAAGAACAATTTTTCTCTCTACGCATTATCTCACTTCGTGTGACACGGGGGTGGCTGTAGGGTTAGGAAGCCCGCCCTGATATCCGCAGGATCATTCAACGCGGGTTCGACCTCCACACTGTCGTTAAGTGAGTTTGGGGCCTCATCTCTTCACTACCGTCTGACCGACGGAGGCTTGTTTGTTATGCAAAAACAACATGAGGTCATCTTGTTCTGGACGGCCTGATTCAAACAACAAACAATTTATCACGCCTTATCATTTTGGACGTCACAGCACCCTACTTTACGTGAAACAATTTTCGATTTTCATCATCCTCTCCTTTATTTTAAACATTCTTTAATGTCTGATAACAATATCCCTTTCTTCGGTGTTTTTCTTCATTTTAGCGCATATCTCACTCCAAACTTACGTGAAAATCCTCAGGATTTGTTTAATCTTCCTGCTTCCCTGCGTGGTAATTTCCTCCCCAGGCGTGACACCTCTAGGCCAAGCTGTCCTGTGCCAGCAACTAGATGTCGCCAAGAAGCTCATCAAAATGGGCGCCAACATTGACGCTCAGGACAATGTGGGCAGGACCTGCCTCTCCATAGCGGCTTACCAGGTGTGGCCTTTTTCTATATACGTCTTTCATAATGGAAACTCTTCAATAAATTTACAAAGTCCCTCCCACTCCCCACC
>JAWDGP010006989.1:112500-165000 GCA_033675545.1 Elysia crispata
AAGTACTTTTCATAGTTATAATGAGAATGATATCGAAACTTCATTTTCATCTCTGTAGTTCTAAAAAGATGTTGTGGAAAGTAGAGTTGCTTTGTTCACTGTTTTGAACCGAGATCCCGAAATCAAAGAAACTCACAAGAAAGTAGATTGGAATCTACGGTTGCTCAAATTAAAAGGCTTTTTTCTATTCCTTCTTTTTCATTACAATTCCCTTCATCTATTAAAACTATACAATTGACACCTCCCCCCCCCTTTTTTTTTTCCCCAACATCATTATACATCTTGCAGAATGTGTAAAGATCTTCGAGACACATGTAAGTCATAACACAAGTGGGATAAAAGAAAAGAAAAAATATCAGGTACGGATATGAAGTTACTAAACAGTGTTGTAAGTAGTTATAAACCACTTAAACTAGCTCAATTAATCCCACATTTCAAATGTACTCTTAGGTACTCGTATAAAGCAATTAAAGACTAAACTGAGAAAAGTGGTCCCGCATATTTCATTTGATAGGAAATGCTTTTGTTACATCTTGTACTTAAGACTAGAGCAAAGCATCAACTGTTTTAAAGCTCTCAATATCCTACCTCCTGCGATTTACGCATTTCCATCCTCTTTCAATAAATTGCATCCACATCTAAACTATTTTAGAGACTATCTAATTTAATATTCAAATAACGCGAGTTCATTGATGTATTAAATATATATATATATATATATATATATATATATATATATATATGTATGTATATATATTTCACTCCAAGCTGTCACAAGTGGATCTTAAGCGTAAATCTAACCAAGCGTCCTCCAGCGGTAAGAACACGCAGAGCGGACCTGGTCAGAAGGTTGGAGTCCCCGCCATCACAGTCCAGGCACCTACAACTACCTTGTCGAAAGCGACCACTAACCCTGGGGCGATGTACCCGCGCATGTACTCAGCCTCAACAGATACTGGTAAGTTAGTTTACTTGACGACTGGTTTGGGAATCGATAAAACGCTTTAATATAACTCTTTTAGAGGGACTTACGAGGTCTTAAACTAATACAATTACTGCCACTGCTAAAATAATACCGTACTCGCATTCACACCGGATCCTATACCGTTGCAACATGAAATGATAGGTAGCATGAAACTGATTTATGACATTGTTCAAGAAAACTCATTGCGGAAAAGCAAGATATCTCTAGCACAATAGGCAATGTATTGTACTTCCCTCGCCCCCTTGATGCCCAAAGAGCATTGAGATCCACACGAATGGATTTTTTGTACGATAAATATTTTCATCCATATCTTTAAACATTACTTCTTCGTGGTTTTTTTTTCTTTATTAAAAATATCTAAATTGATTTTTATCAAGAAACGTAAAAAAAACAACAACAACCGTGATCATGTATAATTAAGTTTTTTGCTTATTACACAACTTATCAATTGAATACTTTAGAACAAGTTCTCACAGGTCAGTAAAGCTTAAACATAAACTAATGAATGTCAGTACATCTTCGTATACCTCCATGAAGTTACTTTTTTAGAATATAAGAATATACACCCTCCCCCTTCACCCCCTCAGACGTCCCCGTGTACCAGCCCCAAACCACAGAGTCCCCGCCAGGAACTCCGGCCACGGCCAGGCAAGTCAACTGTAACTACAAGGAGCCTCCAACTGCCAGGTATGTCATAGAACAACCGCATGAGGCACCCTACACCACCAAGTATGTCAAAGAACAACCGCATGAGGCACCCTACACCACCAAGTATGTCAAAGAACAACCCCATGACACCACACTACATCACCAAGTGAGTCACAGAACAACCGCATGGCCCACACTACACCACCAAGTATGTCAAAGAACAACCGCATGAGGCACCCTACACCACCAAGTATGTCAAAGAACAACCGCATGACACCACACTACATCACCAAGTGAGTCACAGAACAACCGCATGGCCCACACTACACCACCAGGTATGTCATAGAACAACCGCATGGCCCACATTACACCACCAGGTATGTCATAGAACAACCGCATGACACCAAACTACACCACCAAGTATGTCACAGAACAACCGCATGGCACCACACTACATCACCAAGTATGTCATAGAACAACCGCATGGCACCACACTACATCACCAAGTATGTCATAGAACAACTGCATGACACCAAACTACACCACCAAGTATGTCACAGAACAACCGCATGGCACCACACTACACCACCAAGTATGTCACAGAACAACCGCATGGCACCACACTACATCACCAAGTATGTCATAGAACAACCGCATGGCACCACACTACATCACCAAGTATGTCATAGAACAGCCGCATGACACTACACTACACCACCAGGCAATTCATAGAACCACCGCATGATCCACCCTATACCACCAGGTATCTCATAAAACAACCCCGTATGACCCACCCCACACAACAGGTCTATCATAGAGCAACTGCATTACCCACACTACGCCACCAGGTATGTCATAGAACAACCGTATGACCCACCCTACACCATCGGCTGTTTCATTGTTTAAAATGTATAAACTAGAGTTTTGTCAAAGGCTAAATTTGATCTTCATCACTCTTCATTATCACATGATCCTCAAAGAGTTCTAATTGTGAGTAAAACTACCGTAAGCTTTATGTATTGCACACATAAAAACAACCGAAATTATATATGGTTATAGATATTATTAGATTTAATTACTAAGTGATACCCATCCCAGTTAAACTTAGCTCGTTTCTTTGCTCAGGTGGGCCAGAGAAGATGCCCAGGGCGGAGCGCTCTCCAAACTCGTGGGGGCGTCCTACGTCCTTGCTGCCCAGGGTCCGATACTGCACGGCACTGAACAGAAAGATGGTGAGGTGAGGAAACGCTCGATCAGAGTTACAAGAAGTCTTAATAGGAAAAAAAAAAAGAATGGGTTCTAAAACTATGTGGTATGATGTACATACACTTGTGAACCTTTTTTTTTGGCGTAAATATTACTGAATAAGTAAAAGTAAAAAAGTTGGATGGTTAAAAAAAAATGGCAAGCATAAAAAAGATCATTGAATATTTTTATCATTTACTATGACATCTTTCATGCCTTTGTTTGGGGTTTGAGTTTCTGTATTACTGAATAAACCCTTTAGATCACAGCCGATACCTTTTGAACTGAAAATTGAATAACCTGAAACTTTTGCGCTTCTTCTCGAAATCTCTTCTGGAGTCAGGCTAGAAGCACAACACCGACGGGAAATCATGGCGAAGAGATCAGTTCTCCCAGGGAAGAAGCTTCTCTGGACACAGCCAAGAAGTGGGCCACAGCTGGCCGAGGCCCCACCTCGCCTGAAGGAAACACTGGTAAACTCTCAGTTCTGGTCTTTCTCCTCTTTTTTCCTTCAAGCATAGGAATAAAATATCCTGTATACGTCCAAGCGTGTGGCATCAAGACAAGACATTGTTTTCTTATTGTGAAATTTACTAATTTATTTTTGTCATAACTTTTAATCGAGGATTACAATCTAATCAAGACACTGTTTTTTTTATAGTAAAATTTACTCATTTATTTTTGTCACAACTTTTCATCGCGAATTACAATCGTGCCTTTTTCTTCTCATTAAGCTGAGTTTTTTTTAAAGAAAACTGAACACCAATGTTTAAAGCAACTTTTAATCATTGTATATACTATTTTTACAACACATTTTTGCTTGAAAATAAATCTTCGATCAGCTTTCTGTTACAAAGCGCTTTTCACGAAGCGCTATATGATCATGATGTTAATCGTATCCGTTATCAGCAAAGAAACGACGATATATATATATATATATATATATATATATATATATATATATATATATATATATAAAGAAATGTTGTTTAACAATCATTGCTAGATAAACGAGCTTGAAAATTTAAGCGTAACAGACCCCGAAAAGAGTTGTTGCTTGACATTAAACGATTTATTTTTTTTCCACAATTTTCATCCTACCAAAACCATCTTTTTTCCAACTATTTCTTTACTCTCTTTACCTCAGACACCGAAGCCTCTGAAGCACCGGAACCACAGATTATGACTTCCGGTAACACACCTGAGCTCCAGAGGGTTTCCGTCCAGAGTTTCAGGTCGGTCCCGCAGATTTCTGCTGGCAGCGCCAGGAAAGATTTGGGCAGCACGAGGCAGGCAGTGGACAGGGTAAACATTTGGTGTGTCGAGTTGGACGGACATAGTTACATCGTGTAGAGAAAAAAATGGTGTTGTTCATAAGTTTACTTGGATGCATTCATGAACTGGAAACATGAAAAAGATCGAATTATGCAAAAATTTGTAAACTATTGCTTTGTGTGTAAATATGTACAACTATGTAAATGTCACTATAATTACCTTCAATACTTGTTTAACTGAGGATAGCGTGAACTAAAGAAAAAAAACCAATTTCAGCGTTAATACTCATTTTATTTACTACTCAATTGTTACAAAAAACCCCAACAAACTATTGAATGTGAAACCTTGACAATCATGGATGCTGTTTTCCTTTGTTTCCTCTCATGTTGGTTTGCACATCATCGGCGTTTTTTTTTTTCATCCATTGACACGAAATCGCTAACTCTTTTTAGTGCTTGTTGGACATGAAATAAGAAATTAATTTGTTCCTACATCATTCCATTGCATCGAGTTTGACTGAAAAATATCCCGACTAATTCATGAATTCTACATGTCGTAAACGACGGAACAGAGATTGATGGCTTAGAACAGTATAATAATGGAACAATTAAGATATTTACTTACCGATATCACGGAGCTAACATTTCCAAACTGCTATACTTGTTCCATTTGCCATCACTGATCTCTGATGTTAAAAACTACTATACTTGTTCCATTTGCCATCACTGATCTCTGATGTTAAAAACTACTATACTTCTTCCATTTGCCACCACTGATATCTGATGTTAAAAGAACATCTTAAATTTAATATAGTTATAAACGGCAGTTATATACGCTTGATTTCAAATCGTCGCCATTCTATGCGTCTGACTAAAGAATAAAAAAAAAATCAAAACCAAAGAATAAATAATGGGTTATAGTGGAAATTCTTTAGGTATCTGATCAAGGCAAGATGTAAATATTAAGATTCTCTGGTGTGATGTGGCCATAACTTTACACATCCTAATCATTTCTTGGACACATTTTTGCCTAATATACTAGAAAGTAAGAGATGAAGTTTTAACTACGCTCAACAAAAAATCTGCACACTTACAAAAATTCAGCAACATTTCAAGCTGATTAACTACTTTTTTTCCTCAATTGTTAAAGGGAGAAGAAAGCTTAATATGTTTTAGGTCTGCCACGTGCTCTAACATTCGTAGCTAGCAATACTTATCTTTTTCATCAAGAACTAATTTCAAAGGAGTTTGAGAATGCACACAACACTCACACTTAAATTTTCACAACTACTGTCTCATGTCGGCCAATATTTTAAGCTTTGAAACAATTTCCAAAGAGATCTCAGCTCTCGGAGTGCCAGACTTTTTGTCAAGTCCTGGCCTGAATAAACAAATTTACATGGTGGCAACATTTTTACCATTTAACAATAACAAATACAGTGTCTCTGACTAAATACACCCTTGTAATGAATTTAGGGAGCTATTTGATTTTTTTACACATAGAAATTCCGTGATATTTCACTAAAGCACTTCCTCTTAGATGGGGCCAATAACCCTTTCCCTGTAAAATTGTCCACTATAGACTTTGTACAGCACATTGCTGCAAGGAGGCATGATGAAGTAGAACACTGAAATACCATTAAACCAAACTCACTTTTGTCTTATATATTTTTTTTCATACCTGGTGTCAACCATTTGATTCCCCTATCACATGTTTTTTTTCCTTTCAATATTGTTACTGTTCATCTATGCAATTTCATAGCATATGCTTTCATATTCGTAATACTATATCAGCGAACTAACATTGGGTATTTTTCCTTTGCTCAGCTACACGTCTTTTGCACCACGCTTGTTGTTCATAGATCACCGCCTGTGATGTTGTATTTCTGTTGTGTTTAAGACAAAATATTATTACGAAGGAAATGAAAGATTGCCATCGAAAGTGTATCGAAATGCTGTGGTTTGTCCTAGTAGGAATCCTTCTTCGGAAGTGAATTTTAGAGATAAAAAAAATAACTACACAATCAGACGTACAATATCTTAATCAAAGAACGCTTTATAAGAGCATCTTAGTAGTATTAAACTTTCAAATAGATGAAGAGGCAAAGAAAGAGTTTGCCTGCTTCTCAAAGATATTATATTAGGATAATATTGCTCGATTTTGATGAGAAATGTGCCTTAAAAATAATTGGCTAAAAAATAAAGACAAGTGTGTTTTCAAAAAATGGAATTATATTTTTCTGCAGAACTGAACGTACTCTATGAAACTTTTATCAATAAAAACGTACTGTGTATAAAATATCAGTTTCATACTTTTAATGTTGTTTCATTCATATTGTTTGTGTGTGTTGCCGTTTAGCTGTTTCCATTTTGTTTAGTTAGTTGTTATTTGTTGCGGAGTTTTATGTAGTTTTATTGTTGCTGGCTATGCGTGTATTGTTTTTCCCCTTGTTTAATCCAAATGCTAAAGATATCTATGTCAAGTTATACTGTTACAAAAATCGTGAGCACACAACGGATTAGTGGCTACACATTAGCTCTCACATGCACTTGGTTGCTGAGCGTTTTCAAGCACTTAGAGAGCTAACCTTTTGCCATAAGCCGAAGCTGAAAAATTCTTTTAATTTGGAATTGACCTTTACCTTATACAAGAGCCCCGAGTAGTCCAACGTCCTCTCTGACAGACATGTTTCAATTGGACACAATGAAACTATGGTAAAATGTGCATTGTATCTATCATAGTTCCATCTTTCTCTCATCTCTCTCATCTATCTATCTAACAATCTGTCATTTCATTTCTCTAGAAACTCTGCCCATCTCATTATCTACTTTTGCATAGAGCAAACTCCTTTGTTATCACCTTTTACTACCTATATGTCAGTCCATCAGTGTTTATGACGTAACTATTACCATTGAAGTGAAAAATAGATGGATATAAAAGGGTATGAGAAAACACGAAACAGAAAAAAGCCCGTAGGCCTCCTGAATATAGAAATGCAATAACGAGACAACTCTATCAATATCCAAGATGTTCAGGAGAATTTTTCATCCCATCTTAACAATGCATCGCAGTTGCCATTTGTAATGGACTGCGGTATAACCTCTTTGTTCCTACACAGTTTTGATGTTAAGTTGTAGGAAGTCTTTAATTTTGCTAAGAACAAAATCATTGATTTGATGCTTTGATATCACCTATTGCATTCTGAGATATATAAGTTCAGCCGATGAAACATAGTGCTAATCAGCATCTTCTCATCGCATGCACAATCTCTTTTCAGTTCATTAGAAAAGTCATTAGTTTTAGAGTCTATTAATGTAGGAAGAGGTAGATTTACCTTACAATACCTAAATTACGTACCCTTAGTAATTCAGATATCTATTGAGGTCCGTTTGATAGACATATTTATACCAGTAACAAACACAAAGTTAGTTGCTTTACGTAGAATGTAAAAATAATATATAATAATAAAAAACAAAAACAACAGCAACAAAAAACAATAACAAAGAAAACAAACAACACCACGAACAACAAAAAATCAAAATAAAGTGTATAAAAATTCAGATGATAATAAAGATTATGTTTTCTTTGGAAAAGATGAAGCTTAATCGCAACTGGCACTGCCTCTTTTTTTTTGATAAGTAAAAAGTAAAAGTATCCCTTCACGTTTCAAGGACTTATATTTCTCACTTTAAAACCAATATATTCATTGAAAAAACTGGAAAATCATTTGGCAGTGTAGAATAAGAAACATTTAACATATCGAAATCACAGACAAAATCGTGGTATAAAACATTAAAAAAACATTAGATGAATTCACGCAAATTTTTGCTCTGTATTAAAGGAGAAGGAAAAGAGAAGAGAAGAGCAGAGGAAAAAAAAAAGAGAGAGGGAGAGAGAGAGAGAGAGAGAGAGAGAGAGAGAGAGAGAGAGAGAGAGAGAGAGAGAGAGAGAGAGAGAAAGGAACAGAGAGAGATAATGAGAAAGAAAAAGAGAAAACGAGGTGCAAAGTACAATGAGTACAGCTAGATAACGATAAAGACAAAAAGAGAGATTAACTTAGAGGTACACAAATAAATAAAAAAAAAGATCTAGAGATTGATAGATAGAAATAGAAAACTACAATTATTGATTGTGTCTTTAAGGATATTAAAGTTGAGCTTACCAACCGGGATCTGCGTTCAAAATCTATTTCTCAAGTTATTATCTTATTGTTCTCTTCCCAGACTAAAGGTCTTCGGCTCCAGGCTGCACGCCTAACCCCTCTCCCTGGAATCACACCCAAGAGCGGCTCGCCGGAGGAGATCATTCCGGAGGACCCTGTCACCCCAAGGAAGAAGACCGACTTGGGCTCGCTGGCGCCTTTACGGGGACCTCTCAGAGTGATGGGTGAGGACAGATAGGCCGAAATGAAGTTACATCGAGTTCCGCAAAGAAAGATTTTGGTTATAATAGTGGCATAAATTATGGAAGAGAAATATAGGTTATGATGGTGATGAGGATGATGATGAGGATAAAAATGATGGAAATAAGGAAAGTGCAGATGAGAATAATTTGACTAAAAATACTGCTACAACTCATACTACTACTGTTACTACTACTACTACTACTACTACTACTACTACTACTACTACTACTACTACTACTACTACTACTACTACTACTACTACTACTACTACTACTACTACTACTACTACTACTACTACTACTACTACTACTACTACTAATACTACTACTACTACTACTACTACTACTACTACTACTACTACTACTACTACTACTACTACTACTACTTCTAATTCTACTGCTGCCACTGTTTCTACTTATAATTATAATGAGTGAAGAATATTTTTAATAAATAAATTGCGAGCTGGATCTCCTAATCACTTGACAAATAATTGGACAAAGACAGTCCAATTCAGGAAAAAAAATGACAACTCCGTTTTATCTAGATTTACATATTGAGAAAGACAAAAAGATTTGTAGCTATCCAGCCTGAGTTCTGCATTAAAAAAACATTAAACAAACTTCTTTTTTTCGAGCAAATCTGCCTCTAGAAAATTTATCCTTGATCGAGATCAAAATGTGTATAAAACAAAAAGTGGAAATGCAACGGCTAAAGGACTACTACAATTTAAAAAAAATGTTTGAAAAGAACAGAAGCGAAAAAAAAAATTAACTATATAGAAAAAAAATATCGAGTTCGGAAAAGAAGAAAGACATTTTATTATTAATATCAAATTAATAGCGTGATCCGCTACTGCCTTTAAAAACTGCATACTCAATTTACACCTGAGTAAGGTAAGGAAATGATCATCTCCCTTAACACTTGTTCTGTCTTAATTCTAACTAAGAGAATCAAGTGAGCGCGACGTCACAAATAACAAAAAACAAGTATTTCTGAAACAGAGGTAAGCTTAAGAGATAGCTAAATCCGCGGAAAGATAGAGATAGACAGAAATAGAGAAAGAGAGAAAATATAAAACAGGGGCTACTGGAGAAAGGGCATATGAGAATAATGTAACCATTTAAGATAAAACATAAAAAAAAAGAGAGACAACACTCACATAACTGTCGTTTCTAATAAAACTTCAGATGAAGACTTGCAGCATCCCGTCAATAACCGGCCCATTGTCGCCCCTGTGGACTTCATGACAGAAAACAACGCTGAAACCAGGTGAGACAATCTCCCTCTTCTTCTGCTTCTCCGACATTTTCTGTGTCTGCTTTTCAAAAGATTTATTCAGCTTAATTCTATCCACAAAGCTGCATTTTTTTTTCAAAATAAATTATCTTCATATTTCAAATATATGGAGCCATAGAAAGCTATTTTAAAATCTAAACAAAAGTCAATCTTAACTCCACATGTCGTTCCTAAAGGATATCAGATTTCTACTATAAGAAAGCTTGATTCGCTTTTCATCAAAAGAAATAAACTTTGAAAAATATTTGTGCCAAGATTATGGTCTTAAGATATGTCATTTGGTTCATAAGAATCACATTAACAAATTGATTTTACTACACGTTGTTGTAATAACTTATCAAATTATATAATAAAGAAGAATAGAGCAATTTTAATTTGTTTCAAATCTTTCAAAACACTTTTGCAATATTTCTTTCCCCTTTTAAATCTCCATCTTCAATAGTTCATACCTCAATTGGGAGGTGGGAAGCTGTGCGCCATTGAATTAAAAGAAACAAACCCAACCAGATAGATCAATAACAAGTACTTAATGCCAAAAAAAACACAACAAACAAAATAAAACAGAAGCTTGTTATATCTAAAATTCCTTATGAAACATATTAACAACTATCAATCTTGTTCATGCAGAATACTAACCAGGAAATACAAGAACACACTTGCCAGGTTCTACGATGTATCGGTGCAGCAGCAAGTAACCAAATCTACCTCAAGTTCGAAGCCAGCTCTGACAATAAGCACCCCGAGAAGTAGCAAACCCTCAGGAAACCAACACTCCCTGGGCTTCGAGGACGCAGGCGTGAAGTTTTTCAAACATTCCCGCATTCCCAGCACCCACATGGCAAACAAGCTAAATACCGCGACTCAGCTAGTGCCCGAGAGTAAGACCAACCAAAGGTCAACCACCATACTCTCCAGTGCCGGAGTCTTCCGCACAACCCACGAGAAATATATTCGGGATGATGAAGACACTATTCCACAATCCCCTACACCTCTTGCCAACCAACCTTCTTCAATCCTAGCGGCAACATTAGGTGGCAGAAGAAGAGTCCAGGAACGACTTCTCGTCCACTCTGATGCGAGCAGAAAGAAAAATGGTGCGGGAAGAAGCACGGGTCCAAGACTGCCGCACTCCGACCCCTATGCTTTTCAACAGCAGCAACAGCAACAGCAGCAATTGCAGCTGCAGGAGCAGAAGCACAAACAACAACAACAACAACAACAACAACAACAACAATACCAACAACAACATGATACAGATATTACTGCCAATATATCCAAAAAATCTGTGAACTTTAAGATTGATCAAGGCATGAGTCGAAACCCGACCCAGGTCCAAAACACCGAAGGCTTCCAGAGTAGCAAGCAGCATCGGGTGGGAGTGATGGAGGGGGCGGGGCCGAGGCGAGGGGGCGGGGCTACAGCAAGAGGCAGGAGAGGGGTCAATATGCCTGTTCTAAGACCTGCCAATTTGGTGAAGTCTAAGAACTGACTCGAGCGTCATGTCTTTGCCATAGTGGTTTTTCTTCTTTAATTCTCCACCAACGCCTTATTTTTACAAACTTCGTATGAAAGTGGAAAAGCTGACTCAAAATCGTAATGCTGTTTACGGGAATTTAGTAGCAGGAAACTCGAAGCTATGAATTGTTTTTTTTTAACTTTCCTGTGAAAAAAAAAACAACAGCCCTCGTATTGGTAAAAGAAGGATAAACTTTATACGAATGGTTTTGTTAAAACAAACGTAGTCGCCATTTTTGATACATAAATCCTCCATCAGGTTAAAATCGAACTTATCTTTACACAAATATCGTTTCCTTTCTAAAAACGATGATTGAATATCGTTTCCTTACTCTTATAATGATTGCAAAACACTTATTTCCTGTTGCTATCTATTCTGTTGATTTTCAGCTGTCCGCCCACATATCTTACTATCTATCTGCGCTGTCTCTGTGACTATGTGTCGTCTGTTTATTTGTTTATTTACCTGCCTGGATGTTCGTTTGACTTGTTTGTTGTCTCTCTGTCTGTCTATCTAACTGTCTAACTGTTTGCATGCTATCTATGACTACATAATTATGTCTTTTTATCTCTCATTATCATGCCGATCCTCTGTGATAGGCCCTCTTACGTGGCGGAATCTGACATGAAAGTGAAGAATAAAAATACCAGACGTATTAGCTTTCAGAACTCTCTACTTCTTCAGGAGAATAATTGATGTGATATGCCCTTATAAGCCCCTATCTTTGAATAACATTGGCTTCCAAATTTTAGCCTTTTGTAATGGAAAAAAAATCACGGTGCAGTGATCAATGTTTCCTGCTCAGTTCAAAGGGATTGAACAAACATTAAAGATTCAGTTTTCACTCAACGATCTTGATAAGCTTTATTGAATTGAGAAAAAGTGATCGATATCTTCATGTTGGGGAAGGAACGCGCTGTTTAAATAATTCATTACAAAAATTTTATGCAGTAAAGTAAAATAAGTAGGGGAAATAGCTCTCTTGATATTTCAAGACCAAGAACAAAACAAGCATATTATTTTTTGTGGGATGATAATAATATGCTGTGCAACTATCTCCCTAATAATAAGGAAAAAATGAAAAAAAAACCACTTCAATATATTGATCTCTCTGTGCCCAAGACTTGATGACGTCATGGTATTGTGTTAAACATACCACTCTCAGACCAAAATATCCAAAGATCGAGTATGGCTGCCGTACGCTCCCCGCTGAGTTCAGCGGAAGTTTCTTCGCACACATTTCCTCACTTTGAAAAATAAATACACGACCACAAGCGGTGAAAAATTTGATTGAAACATTAGAGTGACGCGCTTTTTTAATAACTGTTGTTACGCTGTTTCAAAAAGGCAAACTGGTTGGTAAAACGTGTATTCGGGTACCTTTGTACAGCTATAATTAGCACCAATTGCGCAATATTTTTAAAAGAAAAAATGAGATTTTTTTGAAGTTTGGAGTCAAGCAAAGCACATTTCCTTTCATGAAATTCGATTTTTAATTTGATAATCGCTAAAAACTGTGACTTACACTGAAAACCTTGTGACTGTCGAATACCTCAGGTTGGATGGGAAGAGAGCACTTAAACAATTTGTCACATTGGCAATATATTCAAATCCATTAAAAAAATGAAAAGCTTTGCGATATGCATCATCTTGTTCGTTTGGCAACTGAGAATGAGGTAGCCAACGTTTTCTATTCACATAAACATTAAAAGAATAAGAGCCAAAACACAAAAGACACAAAACAAAACCAAAAAAAAAAAAAAAAAAAAAAATCCCACCAAAACAACAAACAAACAAAAACAATTGAGCTTTGGATTGCTCTCCGCGGCTGCTTCATAGACAGAGGTCATGTGTTGATCAAGGTCCTTGCCATATGTGTCACAGACACTCATTTAATTCTATTGATAAAAGAGACTCAGAGCCAGAACTCAAAGTGAGTGTTGTAAGAGGATGGTGGACCAAATCGAGATCACTGTTCAACACTTTTGAAAATTTTGTTTTTTTTTGGGTTTCTCTTATCTGTCTCGTCTCATTGGATGAATAAGACTCCCTTTGCTTTTGTGTTTTCCAAAAGCACTTGTCAAAAGAGGTTTTAGCGGGCTTATAGTAAAAGAATTTAGCTAGTTTTACGATTTTAACTCTGAATTAAACAAATTGGGATCTTTTTGTTTTCTACACATGGCACACACTTCATCTATATGGCTCGAAGCTCATGTGCTGAGACAATAGAATATTCCAGCTTTACAGGCTTTTTAAAATTTACCATACCCGCATAGAAGGCAGTGAAAATCGAGTTTCTAATCTAATTCTTTTTGCCTCTTTATGAAACATTCAAATTCGGTCCTAACAGAGGAAGCACATTTTTTTTGTGGTTTCAGAATTTACAAAATTTTATGACCCGACATTGCGTTACAAGCGGGCAGTTCTCAACTTGATCACTTCCCATCATCTTGACTCTATCTGTCAACCAAGTGATACGCAGAGCAGAGCAGGGATAGAAAATTATTTTGTAATAAGATTTGGACTAAAATAAATCAGGACACAACATTATTGTAGAAAGTTATATAATCATTAACTGCTAAAACATAATCAACTCAAACCATCTGTCGTCTTTATTGATACTTTTATTGAAAATGCACAACTTTCTACAAGAATGGTACAAAGCGATCTAAGTTTCCGATATGTTTATACAAAAATGGAAAATCAAATAGAAGCGCTGATACAAACACAGATAGTTATCTAGGATTACAATTCTAGAAACCTCATTTATCTTCAAGAAAAGAGTTCTGAGGCACTCTAATTGATAGCTCTATACAAAAGATTGTTCACAAAATCGTATAAAAGTGATGTCAACACCGAATTCCAACAGGAAGATACACATCCATTTAATCTATTTTAAGTGATACTGAAAAATGGAACATTTGTTTGTAAATAAAAATACATGATGGTCATCGCATAGATCAGTATTGCCTGATTAATCTTTAAGAAGACTGAATGTTTCCAATACATTAATATGATATGCGTTGTTATCATTTATACATATTGATTCTACAATGCGAGAAAATTCAAAACCAACAGCCTAATGAGAAAACGCCTGCTAAAGTCACAATCCACCACTATTGCTTAGGGAAGCAGGACAGATTATCACAAAGTAGAACTATCACAGCAAGTCAATCTCGCATCATTTTTCACAACTTGAGCTCTGAACGGTTTGATTCTAATTCGAAAACATTTGTTCTGGATAGTTATTTACTTATTTCTCAAACCTGGAAAGTTTTATAAACTAAAAAAAATCTTTATTAAAAAACAAAAACTTATTGAAACTGCAGAAGGTTCCAAATAGATGGCGAAGTTGATACCTTGTTAAGTCAGGAGGTTTTGAACTCAAGGTAAACCTCTTTTGTTCTTTCAAGTGATGCCATCTTTAAACCCTTTTTTTCCTCTTTTTTTTTAGTTAATATTTTTGTCTCAGCTTCTAGTGTTTGATTTTATTTTCCATGAACTGCATTTTATAATTTATAAGAAGTCAGGTTTGAGAAGTTATAAAGTGAAAATTTAAACTATGCGTCCCAATGAATTCTCGGACTTATGAAATAAAACCGACAACAAAAAGGAAGGAAACTGTTCGCTTTCTGATTATAAACTATTTTGATTTATCTTTAAGAGAATACAAAGAAACTGAGAATAAACACATAAATACTTTCTATGGGCCTGCGGGTAAAAAAATTGTACAATCAATAAACATTCGTGAAAGAAAGAAAACGAGAGAGAGAGAGAGAGAGAGAGAGAGAGAGAGAGAGAGAGAGAGAGAGAGAGAGAGAGAGAGAGAGAGAGAGAGGAGGTAGATAGAAGTTCAGAGATACAGGCAGAAAAAAGATAGAGATAGAGAAAAGAACGAGCATCAGTGTATATATCGAGAGAAATATAAAGTTTACACAGAACATTTCAAATATTTTAATATAATATTAGGTAATCTTGGATAATCAAAGCGAAATGACACTTATTTCATCTGATTGATAAGGATTTTGAACGATGGATTCACTAAATTCATTTTAAAATTCAATTATTCAGTAAAATTGAGAAAAACATTTTTTGTCACTTTCTTCCAAAACGAATCCTGAGCAATTCAAAAGCCATATATACATAATCATGTTACTTCAACAAGACTACTGAAAACTAAAAAACAAGTGGCCCACTAACTGCAAAACTATATCCGACAAACACATGACAGCAGAAATTTATGCGAAGTTAATTATCTGGATTGAGGCAAAAACATTATGAGAAAAAGAGCTCAAGGTTAAAAACAAAACAAATGCAAAGTAATAATAATAACTTTTTTACAGCCTTGTGCATATTAATTTTACAACATGTTAAATATTTTCCTAGCTAAATTCTGTCGCTTCAATAACTAGTGTAATATGAAAATTTAAAAATGTATCGAAATAATTGTTTCTTAAATAAAATATTTCTATTGCTAATGAATAACAATGCACCTATTCAGGTTAAAATTAATATCAAGATAGCCGACTTCTATACCTTTACCAAAACGAACAAAACCATTTTAATCGAGCTTAAATTTCTATCATCGCCTATTGTGTACATGAAACTTGAAATGGTTTACAGATTAGCATCTTTATAAATCCTAGCCCATTCTTAATCAGATGATATTTGAGTTTTGAAACAGTCTGGGGCAAAATTCTGACTGATTTTGAGAAAGATTTACAAGCTTCTAGACAAAAAAGTTAGTTCAAAATGTGATAAATAGTGAGAAATAACTCCTCAGAGAAGTGGAGTATAAATATTATTGAAATATATGTATGACGCGTTATTAAAGAGACAACACAGCAGACACGATAAAAGACATGTGTATAAAATGATATGTCGATCTAATAAGTGTTTGTACAGAATGCGAGTCGCAATCTCCCTTGTGCGTCATATGGAATGTATGTACAAGAGTGTAAGTCTGCACATAGGTTATGTTGAAAGGGACATCACTTATCTCCCTTTCATAGGGTAATCACAATCGTCTGATGGCTTCGTCTTTTAGGTGCTGTATAGGATTCAAAATGTCCTCTACCTGTCCAAATCTGTTTGAATTTTGCGTACAATTCCATAACATAACGCTTTGAAAAGTTAAACTACGAGACATATTTTGAGCATGACAAATAATCCAGTTCAAATGAGTTTCCTAAACCCATCAATTTTGCCTTGTATAATGTGAACGTTCAAATCTTCGAAAAAAAAATATATATGCAAATACTGCGTTTAAAAATTACTTAATTTTTCCCCTTTTTCTGAATTCTAAAAGCTTAATTTTCTTTCAATTAATTATCAGAATCCTCTGGTTTTTGTTGTGAGCAAGCAGTTTCACTCGAATGATTTTGAATATCTACATATGATACTTCAATACGAAACCTGTATGAAAGTATTAGATAAATGTCCTCTCACTTTACTAGATTTTAATGAGCGAGTATATCTTTTCACATACCATATAAAAGAGAGAGAGCAAAGTTAGTGATGTACAAAACTAAAAAAAAATATTGTATACACTAAAGTACAAAATCAACAAATTCACAACCACAGAATGAAGTAGTATGAAACATTTTATGAAATGTTTCTTAAATAGATATGTATACAATATACAGCGTAGTAAATACACATCTGGACAAAATTAATCACAACTCTTTCTATTATTAACATTAATGCATTATTATAAAATATTTTCAATCACAGTGTAAAAAAGAGCTTGAAATATTGAGGTGCTTGGAAAGATACAATCTCCATTCCCTCTTGTCTTGAAAACATCAAATGTAAAATAAACTAGTTTTCACGAACCTTGTCTTTTGAATAATTATCTTAAATTGTGTAAAAATGCAATCTGTGCAACTATAATAAAAGTTCACAAACAGCATATAGTAAAAGAAGTGGAAAGAGCAATGATAGAAAAGAAACATTTTTTTAATGAAAATCAGTAATGCACACTACACCCACATAGGGAGACCTCGGTTAATTTGCACCCAGCGATATCTTAAGAAATACCGAACTTTCATACCAACTCGTTGCATACATATGAACAGGTGCCAAGTTTGTATCAAAACATGTTTAGCAGTGATAAAAATTCCTCTGCTTTTAAAGGAAAGTTAAATAAATAAAAAAAAAAATTATCAAGCAGACAAAATTAAATCAAATGCTGAAAGTATGACTTTTTGTAAGACTAACCACTTGAGAAGATTTGTATTTTTTTTTCAAATGAGAACTTTAAATTAGGAAGTAAATAGTCCTTAGAATACAGTAGAATTTTCATTCATGGATCGATAGTTGATCCATTACAAAAATATCTCAGACGTTATCTTGTCCACCGAACAAGTCGTCCATCAAAATCACCCACTATCCAACATGTGCTTAAACCCGGGACATGAAGCACGGCCTTGGTGCTCTGCCACACAACCTCGGGTGCTGCAACTGAAGGCACTGACGGAATACCCGATATCTCCCATGACTAGATTGTCCTAGCGGAATACCCAACATGTCCCATGAACGGTATACATCAGTGGAATACACAGTATGTCATTATGGCTTGTGTGCTCGAGTGAAATACCAAACATTTCACATTGGGTTGTGCACCAGTTTGCCTCCTGACTGGTGTGTCCTAGCGGAATACCCAACATGTCCTTTGACTGGCGCACTCTACAGAAATATCAAATAATTATGCCAAGTAACTGATGGATTTTCAAAATGTCCACTTGACTGTTGTACTCCAGGAAAATACTCGTAATAATGTGGAGCACTAGGACAAAAAAACAGCATAAGACCTCATCGGTGTGCAACTGAGGAATTCTTAACGACGGGTATCAACTGAATGAAATGAAGGAACAACAAAAAAAAAAAAAAAATTAGGGCTTTCGAGTGCTTACAAAGATTTAATGTCTATAATAAATTTCCCCTCCTCATTTTTATCTTCCTTCATTCCGTTTTGGTTATAAAATGGCCGCATGACATGTTGGGTATTCCTTACTAGAACAAACTTTCGAACGTTACCATTGCAAACGCCGCCTTCGGTACAATCCGCAGGTATCTATTCTCCCTTTTTCTTATAACCCCTTCCCCACACAACCGTCCTTTAAATTCAGATACCATAGGTATACACTTGCAGCATTATAATATGCTCCAACGATAAAATATAACCTCTCAGTATCCAAAAGATGAAAAAAAAATCAAAGCCTGATTTTGGTCTTTATCTTCTCTAATATCTACTTTAAGTTTCGGTTTTGTAAGCATTGTGATTTAAAATATCAGTTGCAAGAGCAAAGAACAATTAAAAAATGTTAGTTTTCTAGTACATGTTTTAAAATAGAAATAAAATTTCAAGAAACTTCATCATTCATTTCTGAATCACCATTTAAGCCTTATACATCGATGCACTGAAGTGTTGAGGAAAAAAACTCAACACAAGTAACAATTGAAACAAGACATTTTTAACTACTTCAATTATTTTGAAAAAAAAAAAATAAAAAGACAAGATAAATTTCACCACTACCGAAGATTTTTTGACCATTATGTTTTAATACAAAATCAATCATTTAATTCAAATTTGTTTCAAATAGGTTTTACGTTCACTTTGTGACTAATTTCTGTTGATCAATTTCATATTAAACTGCCTTAGGCAAGAGCTCTATCTTTCTTATTGATTGAATGGAACCTTTCTTTTAGAGTATCTCTCTCTTGTTCTTAAATTCTCGATCTTGAAAAATTGCTGAATGGATGTACACTTTTCCTTTTATTACAAAAAAGTAAGTATTTTCGAATGGCTTTTTAAATCATAACGGAAACTTTCTATGTGCAAAAAGATTTTATATGCCATAACATAGGTAATGTTCATCAGTATAAATTTTCAATCGAAACATTTTTTTTTCATCCAGAGTCATTTAGCATTCTAACACAACAGGGACAATTCGCTGTACATCATCATACTGTAATGTCAAATCAAACAGATTAAAAACTGTTACACAACATTTCTTCAAAAAAATCCCAATAAAACAAACAAAAAAAATCCCAAAAAACAAAAACCGAAAACAAACAAAAACCAACCGAATGATGAACTTAACAATTCAATACTACATACTGGCTCCATTCTTAGTAATGAAAGTATACTCTTACACAACAGAATCATTCTTTTTTGCATTGGGTGGGAAAAGGGAGGGGGGTGGGGGTGGGGGTGGGAAGGGGATCCTCACAGCATTCTTTATTTTTCCGTGCCGAAGAATTTATCAAATTGCACGAATATAAAGTGATAAAGAACCGAAACAAACATCGTCTAAATATCCATAATAAGGGCAATTTTAGGACTTTATCTTAGAGTGATCTGCTTAGGAAATTTAATCTTCTTAGCGTGAACAACTAAATAAGCTTTTGCCGGAGTCACGTGGGCATGTACGTGAGGAGAAAGCGTCGCACAGGAGAGCGACACTTCAACTACGATCTAGGAAGTTGTAAACACTGAATGGCGCGAGTTAGAATCGTGTAAAAGCCAAGTCCTTGTCCTGGCTTGATTAATGTTTCGCAATCATCGTCCTACTGACCTTTATGGAGGACCGTCCTCTGCCTGCTCACGACATGATTTTCTCCCTGTCTGTACTCACTTGGATTTTTCTCCCGTTAACGCACATGATTTAGCGAACTGGCTTGTTGTGCAACATAATACATGACGTCATCCGATGAGGACAAACGTGGGTGCAGCGCAATTAGCAAACGCCTTGCATTACAATAGATCGTATCTAGAGTAAGTTATGCTTATTTGTTTGTTTTTTTTTTTAAAAAAAAGGAGAATCTAACATGTGATACTTTTAAACAGAAATCATTCTATTTTAGTAAATCATTCACATCAAAAACTAAAAATTAACATAACACTTAAGAAACACAAAAAATCTGCATTTAAAATACGAAACGAAAAAAAAAAAAAACCCAACAAAAACAAAACATCCCCTTCCATCAAAAACAATTGAAAAAGAATATTAACACTTCGATTTCTCTCTCTCTCTCTCTCTCTCTCTCTCTCTCTCTCTCTCTCTCTCTCTCTCTCTCTCTCTCTCTCTCTCTCTCTCTCTCTCTCTCTCTCTCTCTCTCTCTCTCTCTCTCTCTCTCTCTCTCTCTCTCTCTCTCTCTCTCTTTTTCGATTTTTTCATTCTTGAGTATAACTTATAACCCAAGGTTGTAGCATTTGTTGATTTATCATGATTTACTTAAATTCTTGAATTTACCCTGTATATAGCCTTATACAGACAAACACATCGAATCTTGCAGACAAAACTACGATAAAGGAACGTTACGACTGAATGAAATTTACATGTTTGTTAAACAATTACATGATACTGATGTCTTCATCTCGCACAGTTAGCATTACTTGGCTAATGAAGGCAAAAAATCTTTTAGATCGGAAAATGTATAGAAAGAAGAAAAACTAAATAACTATAAACAAAGCTCGACTCTCCCGACCAGTTTTAGGTCACATGAAAAGGTCAATTACTCCAAACGGCATAATATTAGTGGTTATTTAAGCGCTTGTTTTAAATATAAAATCTGAACCATGCCATTTCTCTAAAATATTTTGATAGGTTACAAAAGTCCATAGAACTAGTTTCAACATTTTAAAGAACGAAATTGTTATCTAATTATTTTTTGAAAACATAATATAACGCGTCATAATTCAACATAAAAAATAAATCAATTTAGAGTTTCTTTGCCCTCAACTGGCTTTTCTGCTTCCACATGGAAACAAATGAATAGAAAAACATATGGTCCACAATGCTCTGAACAATGGCTATTTTCAGTCTGCACATGGTCGCATTATGAATTTTCAGGATTAGAGATTGATAAACACGGAGGCCCAACATTTCGAGTAATCTTTTACCAAGCATTGTTACTACTCTTCTCTCTAAACACATCCCACCGTCAACTTCGTCATATTCTGGCGTCTCTCCATACCCAGCTTCACCACATAGTCGAGATCCAATCTGCTCCTCCAATAGCTAGACTTCCGAGCCCACCGTAGGGATCGGTTTTTTAACCTACAAGGTGTCCTGACCTTCAGTCGCGTCCCAAGCCAACTGTTCATTACACCGGTGTGGTGTCCTGCATCGGCTGCTGCCCATTGTGCAGCCTGTTATCGCCGTCGAAGTCATGCATGTCGTGATCTAGAGGGGGCATCTCATCCACGGAGTAGTGGTGGACGATTCCGGCGCCCAGGCTGTCACCCATCACGTTGGTCATAGTGCGGAATCGATCCCTGGACAAACACAATACACGCATTTTATGCCTTGCGCAAGTTGCACGATGGTTCAAAGAGTTAATGCATGCAATTACCCTGAGAAAACCAGTCTTACGTAATGAGGCAGTAAGGTTAAAATATTGAGCTGATTTTGATGATATTTACTTATATATTTTCTGATAAACAACGCTTATTGTTTTCGAGAGGTACGAGGCATCCTGTAAAACCGCGCAATTTGTCATTATGATCATTAATGGATTGTTTTCTTTGGTTTCGAGAAAATTACTGTTGTTGTGGTGTGAGCACGATAAATCGTGACCAATTTAAAGACAGAATTTTACAGGCCTTCTTCAGACTATCGCACAGTATAATCTAAAAGCTGCTTTTGGCAACAGAAATTATTTAAAGCCCTGCGGTCTCTTCAATTTATTTTTCCCCGCAACAAACTCTCAGCCTGGTTACATTGACAGTTTCCGCCATTTCAAGCTTTGCCATTCTCCACTATTTGAGGAGTCGTCCTCCTTTATCTGTTAAGGAAGTAGGTAGGGTTGAATCAATACCGCTTATGTCAATAATAGCCGAACTTTCCTTTCATATTGACCTCGCAAACCGCCCTGACTTTTGCCATCTTTCTTTGCCTCGAGCCAATAGTTTTCTTCTTAGACAGTCTAAAAGGCTTGCAGATCAATAAAAACAATTCCATAGAATGGAAAACACATCTGTATCCTTCAGAGTAAACTTTTACTTTCTCTATGTAGAAAAAACGTGGCGATGAAGACATGTTGCGCTATTCAGCGATTGGCATGATGACATTAATTCTCTCTCATGTGTTGGGGTGGTTCCGTTGCTCACTCTTGACATTTCTGTTCGATTGATCTCTTTGCCTTTACCTAAACGCTTTGATCTGTAGATTGTCTTGCAACTATGTTTTTACCTCCAGAAGGTATTTGTATCGAAATGGGAAAAATAGAAATTACTCACGGTTCCCTGCTCCTACATCACAAACTATTTTATGATTTTTTTTCTCATTTTTTTAAACCTTTCAGAAGAAACACGCTTGCCTTTTCATTTTTTCCTAGTTTCTGACAAAAAATCTTTGTTTGAAATAAATGACAGTCGGTTCTGACTTTCACGTCACATGCGCATTAAAATAAAAATACAACAAATGAGGGTGAGAGAAGGTAAAAATTAATTGAGTACAATTAAAAAAAAATTTAAAGCTCTCTAAATTCACAGTTTTTGAGTCTTTGTGTCTACTACTTGAAGACTATTGCACAGAGAAGTTAAACTTTGATACACGTCTGTTTTCTTGTTTACCATAGAAGTTATAATGTTTTAGACAACATAGATGTTATGCCATAATGGTGACCGCGGGTTTTTTTTTTTTTATAAAGCTTTATGTAAAATCCCTCGAGGATCATTCCTCTCAGTACAGTCTGGACACAATTGTCTTAAACTTTAAATTCATTTCTGATATCAAGACGTTATCGGATGAAGATAAAAAAAGGTAAACATAAAAATATACCTTTAAAATTTCATTTGGATTGAAAAGAATTATCCGCAGTTTTATCAAGGTAAACTTTTTAGCTTACACCAAAAATTTTAAAAATGTGTTATACAATAAAACATGCCTCTGTCACTCAACAAGTAAAAAGCAGTATAAAAAAAAAAAAAAACAACCTCGCCCTCCCGCCCCAATGATCGCTTATCTCCCCTGGGGATACAGGCTCTCTCTCCTGATTCTCCGCCCTGAACGTTCTCGCGCCAGCCTTGTCGAGACATGTCGAGCCTGCTGGAAAGTGAAGCTCTGGACATTTATCTTGATGGTTGATCTCGCGAGATCGTTCACATTAACGGAGATTCTAGTCTCTCGGCCAGACACCTCAACAGGCGTCTTGGTTTTCTTTTTATTTCATTTTTTTGTTTTTGTCCAAATTCCATTTGATGCCTCAGGGTCTCTAAGGTGTGCATCCTATTATTTATAATCTCGTTGAACACCTTGGTAAAAGTCATATATGATATGAAGCGCATGACTAAACCTTTTCTCCTGGCATAAACCTCTAATGCTAATTAACTTAATACAACTTTTTCCGAGCTAATAAATCCATACACATTAATAAACACTTTAATACTGAACTTGATACTTGAGACTGCAGCCTTTGCTGACCATCTAACGAGCATTTTCCTTTTCATTTTGACTTGAAATAAAAATTATTGACACCACCAGGCTTGAATCTGATTAATGGAAAAAAAAACAACAAAAAACACCTTTCCAAAACAAAACAAAAGGCTAAGAAAAAAGGTACAAATTACTCACAGAAACCAATCAACGACAAGGATGAGAGTGACGTCATCAATGGGTAATCCCACTGCCGCCAGGACAATCACCATGGTAACGAGACCAGCTTGAGGGACACCCGCCGCTCCCACTGATGCAGCTGTTGCAGTGATGCTGCGAGGTGGTACCACAAGCACAACAATTGAAAAAAACAAACAATGAGAGTTGGGAGTTAGAAAGGGACGGTGAATAAAATACACGGGACATTATAATGGCTTCATTTGATAAACACTATAATTATTCAACATTAAAGAAAAAAAAAACCTCAAAGCAAAACAAAAACAAAAAACTAACAAAAATAGTTCTTTCAAATAACAAAGAGGATTATCGATCTTCAATTAATAAAAAAATTATGAGTTGACAGAAAAGTTTGAACATGAAAATACAATATGTTTCTACAGTCATGTTAAATTATACATAAAGGACTGTCTGAATCAGACTTTTCTTTGTGCAGTTTGACGACGCCCACCGAGGTTCGATGCATCCTGATGTGGATATTTTGGTACAATGTAAGAACAAATAAAAGGAGCTTCGGTCAAGGACTGGATCAGTACATTGTAACTCTATTTGATCAAAATGAACTTCGTGAAGATCTGAACGACCACTGTGTGGTATTTATTTTGGGATTTTTTTTCAATGGAGGATGGGAGCAGCCTAAGTTCACCTTTTGACTGGCGAGCTTGATCAACCATGAAAAATTCCTGAATTACGGGATATGCCGTATTCGTGGAGGAAAAAAAATCTCACAAAATTCGAATACTAGTGGTTATCAAAATGAATGGTTCTTAAAAGTCATGGTAAGTATTGTGTAGAATTATTTAGGGAATCAAACATTTATTCCAAGAGGTCTTCATTTAAGTTTTTTTAAGCTATGGAATAAATACATTTGTTTAGTAAGATATGATTTGATTACGATGGAAACATTTAAAATCAGATTCGGTATAATAGATTTTTATTTGTCGATAAACAAAGGCCAAATTTTTCTAACTCGATTATAATTCAACACGCATCACAAAAAATAAAACTCATTCAAATAAAACACGGTCCAGTGTGAAAGATGATACAAAGCGCAAAGGCAAATATAAGATATAATAATAAAACATGAGGCATGTAAACAAAACCTAGAGTACGAGGCGGGTATAATTTCCTATGCCGCTCTTGTCTAGATCCTATATTATGATTTTCTGTTCGCCTGGAAAAGCTTACGTGCCTATGCAGTGGGTGGATGATTTTGAATGTCAGAATAAAAATAATCTTGTTTCGCCATTTTCATGCATATATCTCAGCGAACGGGAAAATTCCTTAAGTATACACATTTTGTTACAATTTTCATATAACCTTAATATGTGTTGCCTGTAATGGATTGTTTTTCATTTCCTGTATAATATGCACATTTAACCCAGGGATGAAAATTAATGCACTCTAAAAGAGATTTGTGGGTGTGTTTTCGACGAGCAAAGAATTGAGTTTGCATAGAAAAAAAAAAAGAAAATAATTCAGCTTTATGAAAGCAGTTAATATCAATCACCTAAAAGGTTCTGTCACTGTGGAGACTGCGAACCCACCGCCTAGCCCCACCCCCCTCCTCCCTGGCCCTCTTCCTCAACTAAAACCATACACTAAGCTCTCTTTTATGATAAAAGTTTGCAGAATCTAGTGGTCATAAGGTTAGCTGAGTAATCTTCCTGCCAAATAAGTAGCTTTGACTATAAAATATACAGTGGAATTACTTTGAAACATTCAAAAGACGCACAAATAATAAATGTCTGTCATGTCCTAAAGGTTGCATTATGTTTTAAACCCTAGCAAGACGCTCTTCTCATTCAGTTTTTCAGTTGGCAGTAGCAGTTAAATAAGGTGAGTTAGTGTTTTTTTTCGAACAACAGTTTTCCGCTGTTTTACGCGCCATATGTCATCATATTTCCGCACAATATGCTGCGGCATGATCAGGAAAATGTGTATAAATTATTTTCATAACCTTACGTTTTTTGTAATTTCTCGTTACATTGCTAAGTCAATAAAATTTTAGAAAACTGAGAAATTGAACATTGCTGCAAGACAAATATTATGAGACAAGAATCCAACTTTGCTAAAGAAAATCTGATGCAAAAATCTAACATGACTGTCGACAAAATTCTCTGAAACAAAACTCCGAAATTCATTTTGTAGAATGCCTGAACTAAATAAACTAAACGCTGTAGTCGAAAAAAAAAATACTCTTCGAAACAAAAATTTTGAATTGCAAATGTTATTGTCCCTAAAATTACTGTTCTGCAATAAAATTTCAACCCTGTCGCGAATAAAAATGCTTTGAGACAAAAATTTAAAACTGTATTTTTGTCTTTTATAAAAATAAATATTGAATAATGAAGAAAAAGAGAAACTAAAAGAAATCTAAGTGAAAGAAGCTAACAAACCAAATACTTCGTTAGTATGTTATCTGACCAATTTAGATCAATCAGTCAAAACCAAAATTAAAACCTCGCATATTGTTATGTCACTTTCGAACAACTGCTTTCCATGTCATCATAGACTGTTTATTTTCTGATACTCCATTATTTATTTTTTTTAATCTTCTAAACGTTTGTCGTTTATATAAAAAAGTAAAACTGATTTCAAAGGCCTCATGAACGAAACGACGAAATTTTCTTTCAATGAGCGTTTTACTACCGCCAAAAAATAATGTATTTATTTGTTGTAAACTTGAAATGCCCATTTGAACAAAACTTTATTTATTTTGGCTTCCAGATTCAACGAAACAACGTTGTTGAATAAAGGAATTTTTTTTTGTACCTTTTTCCCGCCAACTTTATCTTTATTAAGTTCTTTCATTGAAAATCCTTCATCGGCTCAACTCATTCACCTTAAAATATCACGCTCGGTTCTGTAGGCGATTCTGACACCTGGGACTCTCTACAGGTGCTCGGATCCTGCCCCACTTCATCATTCAGTCCTCGCCTTCATATGATTGCAACATCCCTGTTAATGTGTTATGAATTTCGGGTCGGTTCTTCCTTCTGCCAAAATATGTTGATCCTATTATATTCTATAACACCAGTCCTGTCATTCTTTCCCCTGACCCTCTTTAATCAGAAAAATATGTCTTGGTTCTCGTTTTGTGTTTCTCTCCTCTCATAATAATTGCTCTCTCTTAGCCTTGTATACTCTTTTCCCCCTACCTACCTTGAGTTAATTATCTATCTATTTAGATTAACTAATTACTTACCGGGAATCTATATGCACTTTGTTTCTATCAATTTATCTCAGCGCTAACATTTATTATTTAATTTATAACTTATCTCTGCTCGTCCCGCCGTGAAGCCGATTCATACAATTAAAATTACAAGCTGTGAACTCCGCTCAACGAACGGAAACATGGTGTCAGTTTGCCGGGGCATGTAGGCTTGCTTATAAGTAGTCTTGATATCTATCCTTTTACTTAAATTATCCACATATATGCCTCCACCTACCAATCTTTACCAAGAATCTAGATATCTCGGTAATTGTGCGTACTTTCAGTTTCATTCCTGCCATCTCTGCCCATTTCGCACATTCGCCTTTTTCTTTTAAGAAAATAATAATCACAATTTTGCTTTTAATTTTCAAAAAATACTTTTTGATGAAAAATAATATCACCACTTCAATCTTTAGGGCATTTTACAACTTATTGCTAACTTTGACCTTTCTAAGTTGCCCAGAAACGCTCGGTTAGATGGTCCTCATTTTTCGCTTAGCTCTAAATAAGTAGATGTTAAAAACTTTTAATAGAAGTGAAATATTATTGTCATATTTCATATAAATACTATGGTAGTATTGTATAATTTATCATTTCAATCGTCTTCATTATTGTTCTCAATAAACATTGTACTCCACCATCACAACCATCAATCCTGTCAAGACTGACAACAATCAGCACGATTTTCATCTCCTTCATCGTGATCATAATCATCCCCATCAACATCATCATCCTCATCAACAACAATATCATCCTCCGCATGATCATTGTCATCATTATCAAACATGGTCGATTCCACCACCACTATCATCTTTAAACACTCACCAAAAGCAACGTCGTTGTTCTGGCTAGTGTTGACATCTTCAGCATCAATCATTGCACCATAATAATACCATTTAAACAAAACTCAAAAAAAAAAAATTGTTTTTTTAAATATACTGAAAAAGAAAAGGAAGCAAAACAAAAACAACAAAAAAGTTAAAAAAGAAAAAAAAAAGAGAGAGAGAGAAATCGCAGACCAAACAGGCAGCACAATATGACAGTAATGCCCGGCGCCCCAATGACTTAAGCGGATGGAGATGCTGGCCCCATCAATGTCGCGCCACTTCCTGACAGAAGCGGCCAGTATTTGCTCATTATGGACCAGTCCGACTCATCTCCGAAACTGGGTTGTTATGTTCAGGAAAGAGACGTGGCCAACACAAAGAAAACAACCGTTCTACTCGGACCGCCTCTCAGACTGAGACTACACGGCTGTGGCTCGAAGGAAAACATTACCAGGAAAGTTGGCCAAGCAGCAATGTTTGAACGAGGCTGGAAAAACTTTTGTTCAAAATCATCCTTTTAGTCTCTAGAAATAAGATAAAAAAGATGTTTGGCAGCTTAATATTGTGTTATGAAAATACTTTTTTATTTGGTTTCCGTATTAAAACCTGTAGTGAATTGGAAGATGGAGGGAGAAGAAAGTATATATAAAAACAAACAAACAAACGAACAAACAAAAAAAAAAAAACGAAAAAAAAACAACAACCAAATAAACTGCAAGTTATGAGGACAGTGAAAATCTATGACATAGCATGCTTTATCTTTCGGGTATCCTGCATTATAATTATGATGTACAGTCTTTTTTCCTTTTTAAATTCAAATCAGTAAATGAACATTTAAAATAATGAAAATACAGACTATTTTGTTTAAAATAAATAAAGAATTACAGGTAACTTTACTACAAAATAATTACATTTTCTACACGAATTTTAGAAGCCTATCCACACTGTTACTACACAGGTTCTCTATTATGAGCTGATCATTACATATCAAACTGTGTTCTGTCCTTGGCAAATGCGCAGTGAAAGGAAAATAAACAGATGAGCAGCTTAATTAAAAAAAAAAACAACTTTAGGGAAGTTTCTTAGAGACGGCAGATGAATGCTTGAAAATGTTTTTTAAGCCCTACTCAAATTTCCAAAGCCTGAATAAGCAATTGATCTAAACTTACATAAATCTGAATCCCACTGTTCGATCTCCACAAATTTGAAATAATTATAAAAATACGTTTATCGTCATGTATAATCTAGAATAATTATGAAATTATAAAGAAACAAGAACAACAACAAAAGCCCCTCCCCCCCAAAAAAAAAAAAAAACACAAATAACACACAAAAAAACAACAACAACAAAAAACCAAAACCAAAACCAAAAAAAAAAACAACAAAAAACAACAAAAAACAAACAAACAAACAAACGAAAAACTTTGACGATGATGAAATATTTTAATTTAAAGACTGTGAAATTCGACCACCACTAACCAGCGCTACCAATCTCCATAAATCGACTTTCCGAAAAACCATTGGTATATGGTGTTTACAATAAATAATTTTAAGATTCAGTCTCTTGGATATCTAAGGATTTAACCTCAGATGTAATTCATAATCCAATGATTTTTTTTACCAGGAGTATTATATTTGTGTCGCCAGTTTTCTAACGAACCAGGAATTCAAGATGGTTTTAAATAAAAAAAAGAACTAATGGCAACTTTAACAAAGACAAAGACACAAAAAATAGCAGAAATTGTAGTAGTAGTACTAGTGGTATTGATAGTAGTAGTAGTAGTAGTAGTAGTAGTAGTAGTAGTAGTAGTAGTAGTAGTAGTAGTAGTAGTAGTAGTAGTAGTAGTAGTAGTAGTAGTAGTAGTAGTAGTAGTAGTAGTAGTAGTAGTAGTAGTAGTAGTAGTAGTAGTAGTAGTAGTAGTAGTAGTAGTAGTAGTAGTAGTAGTAGTAGTAGCAGTAGTAGTTGTAGCATGAAAAAGAAGAGGAGGAGGGGGAATAATATAAAGAAAAAATAGAAAATAGAATTGGTGAAGTACAAAGATCAAAATAAAATGTATAGCAAAGAGGAACAATACACATGCAAATGAAATCAATGACATCGTTGGTTAATGGATGTGCAAAGAAACATGATCGTTTAAAGCCTGCTTCCTATTTGTTCCTTTGACGTTTTGTTTGTCATGGATAATGTATTTTGGTGTTGTGTTTTTTTTTTAATTTTTTATTTTTTGGCACCACTGGGCCTTTACATCAAATATGCTTTGGTTTTTAACCTTGTTAAACAAGTGTCACATCAAACATGCATTGACGTGACCATTCAATCACTTTATTGACATTGATACCATCACACCACGGCCTCAGAGGCTCAAAGTCAACACGTTTACTAACTTTATTAATTTCACGAAACATCGTGGGTCTAGATCTAGTCCTAGGTAAGCCAATACCACATTTCACCCCCCGTGACCAGCAATGAGAATGAATTCAGTCTCCGTTATATGAACCAGAAGCAAGCTGGGCTTCCTACAGCAGGGAAATGCACCCGCCACAATTTCATTTCCGCCCTAACTTCGATCTCCGAGCTGGCCCAGTGATAAGTGGATCAAGTCTAATTAACTGGGCCAGACAAAACATGAACGGGAAAAACAGAGGAGTTGGACTGGGGAGAAGTACGGTTAGTAAGAAAAGAGGAAAAGCACAAAGAGGGAAAAATAAAATTTGGCGGAGCATTTCAATTTGTTTTGTTGCACTTTTCAAGGTTTTGTTTTCCCTAGATAATGTAACAATTGAAAATTTTAAAGTACAAATAACGGACTGTATATGACGCTTTTGAGCACTTAGCTCATCTCTTTCTACCTATCTGTTTATATATATATATATATATATATATATATATATATATATATATATATAAATATATATGCATCATTGTATCTATGTATCTATTTATCTATCCGTCTACCTATCGGTCTCTATATCTACAAGTAAATCTCTATCCAACTAATTATAAAGATACATGCCTTTTTCACTGTACCCAAACACATGTTTTTGTCTCTTCTCCTATGTCTAATTACTTGCTTAACAAGCATGTTGTCTAAGTGACTGTCTGTCTGTATGTCGATTTCTGTCTATCTGGCTGTATGTCTCTGTCTCCCTGTCTGTCTCTCTTTTCTCTCTTTGTCTATTTATCTGTCTCTATCTCAACTTTTAAACTCTTTCACGATACCCATCAAATACTTGTTTCTCGTAGTTTCCCTCAACAAATATGTTCACGACTTCTAAAACTAATCTGATACTTTGGCTTTTGAAAGTTGAAGACCCTTTTCCCCTAAAATTTCACATGTAACTTTGTAATCGTAGTTTGATACAAAGAAAATAATGGAATGCCCCAGACACACTGAGCCTTTCACAAAGGTACTTCCCTTAAAAATCGATTGTTACGATTTTTTACCCCCTTTTACTTAAATGATTATCCGTTTTTTTTTGCTCCTCCAACCCGATTTTCTCTCGCCTCCGGTAACCCTTCGCGCTGCCATGATCCTTTTCTCTGTTATGTGAAGGAACTTGGGTATGATCGTGAACTAATGCTTGAGTTGCGACCAGTGTTCATGTTTCTCCCCGTTTATACAGAAATGTATGGACCACAGTTAAATTTCGAATATGAGCACAACTTATGCTGTGATTGATTTTACCGTGGAACATGATTTTGTTACGCGGAATACGAAAGATATTTGGGAAGTCGACATTTTAATTGACTTTTGCTTTAACAAATTTCACTAGAGATAAGATCTGTAATTGTTTGTAGCATTTGACAATGCTGAGCTCACAAACTATATGTTATGCAGATCCAAACAAAGATTGGATGGAGATTAGCTTTAAAATAAACCCGAAGGATCTAGCCCAGGCACCTACAGACCTACCGTTTGACAAAGACAGGTGACCTAAACAAGCTGAGGATTGTACTGAAACAAAATAAACTTGAAGAGTTCTCACCAAATTCAGTTATATTGCTCAAAGCAATCTTTGTTGACAGAAATACATTATGGAATATTATTTCGACCGATGACGAACCGATACCAAACTTGCGGGCTATGTAATCGACAATAATGTTATTCTGTTGTCTTCGATTACTGCTTCAATGGCTGCTGTTCCCAATACACCAGTGACCTGACGTGCAGACGAAGTCTTCCGCAACACCGGAGATGTACGATTTTCCGCCCTTAAAAGTACTTAAATGAATAGGTATATTGAGGTCCGTACAAAACGTATTAGTTTAGTGCAGTATTTAGAGAAGTATTTTCACGTGTAATAATAAGGCACCCAGTAAAATATTGAAGTTCTAAACAGAGGGCACACAATTAGAATCTTTTTGTAAATTTTCAAAAATTTCTTGTGATTGCCAAACTAGCGATCATAGAGAACTTTGTGCCGTCTTGTTTTTCATTATTATAGAACTAGAGTGATTTGAAAATTCCTCTGACGGCCAAGACCACGGGTTTTATTACTGTTGATATTATTTTCTTTTCGCAGATAGGAAGATTGAAGTTGACTCCAGTCAGAAGTAGCTATTACACACAGACTCCTCTCAATTCCTATTTTGCAATACCACAGTATTTTTCAGTATAGCAAGCGAGACGCTGGGTAAAATACATAGGCGGCTGCCAAATATCCATTTACAGACAGAGTAAATATAATATAGCAGAAAAATTAAATCACTGCACAGTTTATGATCAGAAATGAGCCCCCAAATCGCAGATTTACTCCCCAGACATTAGGAAGGAATGTGCAGCCTGGGCAGACAGAGGACAAATAAATTCACATAAAATTTAAGGGTCCTGTAATTTAACGTTGAAAACACGTTGCTTTTTTTAGGTTTGAATAATCGAACAATTAAAAAAAAGAAGCAAAAAAAGGAAAACAATCCATAAAAAACAACAGAAAAGAAACCGATCCCCCTTTAAAAAAAACACATAAAAAACCAACAAAACAAAGCAAAAGAGCTTTCCATTAAAGTGGAGCCGGTCTGTTCCTAATGTGACAAGATTAGATCAGTTGGAACATCTTAGCGATGTGGTCTGCACGCATGTGACAACATAATGTGCACAAGTTCTATTTATGGTTTTCAGCCCCCTCCCCCTCCTCTCTCACCCCTTGCCGCTCAACGACTCAACCCCCAAGTCTCACTAATGGCCCAAAACAGAGAGGAAAGTTTAAAAAAAAAACCAACAAAAAACACGCTCTTCTTATAACTGTCTTTTATCCAGTTGAAAAATTTTTTTATTAAAATACTTCATTGAGCTATGGGTTTCATGTGCAATGGCGAGAAATTTTATCACAATATGAAATATATCAATGCCCTAAAAAAAAATAAATAACAAAAGAAAATTAGAGAGCAACATTTTTTTTTTTTTTTTTTCTATTTAGGACAGTGCTGACTTCAAAAATGTATAAAAAATTTCTGGAGCCCTTTGAACAAATGAACAGCTTCTATTAGATTCACTGAATTTCAAGGAGACATGTAAGAGACAAAAAGTAATTACACTCTATATATCTTTATAAACCCAGATCATTTTTCTTCAATGTTTTACGTAAAAAAGTAGGGTCATTTATATAAAGAAACAAAAAAAAAAAAAGCTTTATTTTTCGGGGACACAAAGAAAACATGTCCCTATACACCATAATATGGCTGGACAAACTGCAATTATTTGCATCAAAGAAGATATTAGTTCACAATTTTTTTTCCCGATTTCAAGTCGATCCTATCGAATCACTTTCAGCTTTTCATAAACATCTTTTCCCCAAAGTTGTCTTCGGATATTTGTCAACAGTTTATCTTACTCTCCTTTTAATACATGTTATTTCCCTTTATCTTGTACCGACTTGTCTTTCTCTGTTCTTTTAGAAAACTGCTAACTCTCTCTCTCTCTCTCTCTCTCTCTCTCTCTCTCTCTCTCTCTCTCTCTCTCTCTCTCTCACTTTCTCTCTCCCCCTCCATTTCTCCCTTCCATTTGTCTTTACCTTTCTCTATCTATTCTTCTTTGCTGGTCTGTCTATTTATCTGTTTCTATTTCTCATCCACCTCCCCATCCCAAAACCCGCTATATTGCCCTAGCTTTCTCCAAGCTCTTTATTTTTCCATCCACACTGGCAAACATCGGGGCTAACCAATAAATAATGAAATCATTAAAGTCAACCGGCGTGAGATTTAACTCTGTTTAGGAAGCTGATCCCCTGAGATGATATAGAAACCTCGGCATCTTCTTATAACGTGGCGGCCGAGGGATGGAATCAGATGGACGCACGGGATCTAAACAGAGCGGAGATTGAGCTATTGAGACAGGAGTCCACAGACAGCTTGCGCCAGCGAGAGGAGGAGCTGGCTGGGACTCAGTTTTGTCAGTATCGGGTCCCAGAATCGATTCTGGGATGCTCCGCAATTACAGATTTCTTAAGTGCAAACATTATGCGGTAAAGAACTCTTCGATACCGCTGTATGACAAGAAAGGAAAGAAAACTTTCTGTGAGCACCATCGCGTCAGTATCACTACATCATGAAATTAGTTGAGCTCCTTATTCTGATTTAGTGATTACCACTGTCCTTCTCAATTGCCCGTTGCTTTTAGAGAATGTTTCAAGGCGCATTAAGAACAAACATTTTTAAAGATCAAGTTACTGGGGCTTATTTATCAAACGTATCGTCGACCATATGTATCTTGTCTCATTGTAAATTGTATTATATGTGTTCTGTCTCTGTGTTGAAAACCTTTTTTTTTAATCTTAAAGAAGATATAGTTACAGAAAAAAGCGAGTGTTTCATGCTTTGCCCATTTTGCTATTTTTTTTTTCAATTTTTGTCACACATATGCGCACAGCTCTACTCCTCAATCTTCTCTTGGCTGGACCAGGACCAGGGCCAGGACCAGGACCAGGACCATTATTTTCCAACAACCGAAAGGAGGATTTCCTTACAATAAAACAGAAGCGGCGAAAGCAAAACGATAAACAAAAACGAAACAAGGACCAAAAGATGTAAACAGAGGAAAAAACAATATGCAAGCGGGGCTAACAAAACAACCGACGCATCGACGACTTTGGTGAAGATCCTTCACCCTTCATTCCCTCGTCTCTTTTGATATTGACCCCGCACATAATCATTATTTTGATTTGATAGAGACGTCTTCTTGTAAATCCCCTTGATTTTTTTCAATATTTTTATACTTGGTTTTTTTTTTTTATGTTGCATTGTTTTTTCGTTGGTCTCGTGAGCTTTCTCTTGCTCTCCAGTCATTCCAAAATCATTGAGGCTTCATTAGCGCAATGGCTGTCTCAAAATGGGTAAATCTGTTGCTCTCCCCTTCAAAAAGTTCATTAGTTTTCTTAAATTTTCTTTAAAACAGTTGCGGTGAAGACACTAAGATCTGCTCCTCTTATCTTGTTCCTCCCGTCTATTTCGATATCACTTTCTATCTGTCTATTTCTTATCATTCCATCACTCATTTCAACATTTCTATCCATGGGTATGTCTGTCCCTATCTCTCTTATATTCTATCTGTCTGTGTTCTCTCTTTAAGTTTTCCTCTCCTTTTTGTTACCTCAATCTATCTCTAAATATAAAACTTATTTTATCATTATATTTTTTACATCAGATGTATATGTCGCTGTCTTCTGAGGCCTTTCTACAAGAAACCAGTTTCCTTCATTTTTTCCCTCTGACATTGAATTAAAATGAAGCATATGTAAGATTTTAAACTATTTTATATATTTCTTTACAGATTTTTCCCCCAGTCTTATAATCACAACACTATAAGTCACTTTGTCTGCCAAACTGCTTGCCGATCTAACCCAACCCTACCCCCTGCCCCCTTTATGTCTGACTGTTTGCCTTTTTCTGCATTATGTCTTTGATGTTGTCGTTCGGGTCATCTGATATCCGCCTGTTTCTTTGTTGCTCTTTTTTCCTCTTTCAAATTTTCTCCTTCAACTGCTTCAAACTGCTTCTGTTAGTTTTCGCACAACTAGCATTACACCGCTAGACTTATTCTTTCTACACTTAATAAATTGCATTTCACTTTGACCTGAACCATCCATGCAGCATTCTCTAGTAATTATTCTTTGTCCTTTTTGTATATTAAGATCTCGATGTTTATTCAGATAAATTGTTAATGAATTGAAATTTTATAAGAAAACTATTGCAAATGGGTTTCTTGACAATATCAGGTCTTTTTTTTTTTTTTTTACATAAAGAGACCTGTTTCCTTAGGCTTGTCTACAGCCAATGTTAATTTCACTTGTTAAACGTAAGGTCGTGAGCCTGACCAGCAGCTCCACTATTTACTTTCACAAAAAATATTGAATAAAGCTGTCTTCTGAAAATTTTTGATTGATTTAAAAGCTTAAAATACGTTCAAATTAATATTCATTCAGTAAATGAATAAGACATTGTGCAAGTCGGGGCTAATATGGTACAGCAAAAAAAATCCTAGTATGTTCTCTCAGAACACAGTAGTTTTAATCTCAAAATTGCGCAACATCATTAATATTTTGGACTCTATTGATGAGTTTATTTCTTCTGTCGCCCTACTTCCACCCAAAATCTGGTTCGTGGACAAGTTGCATAGAGATGGGGCACAATAAAGGTGGTGGAGGCGACGGGTGACTTCTCGACCTACTCCAGACACAGACTGTCACTGCGTACCTGGGAGGGGCAGCAGGGTCCTCACCAGGATTGGGGAGGGGTGGGTGCGGAGCCGCAATTCTCTCGATTTCCACACAACGACAGATGTGGGAAAGAAGCACCATGCAAATATGCTGTGCGCTGCCTGGATCTCTGATGATCCGTGGGATGTTTTCGCGGGCGCAGCATCTAATCCTAGTTGTCCACTGTCGAGAGCGGCTCGGTACTAAATTAGAGCACCGCTACCATGCAACAAATCAGCAAGTAGACCTTTATGGCTGTTCTGGAGTTACTTACGCGCAGTGTGATTAGTTTCAAAATTAAGATTTATTGATAGTGACGTTTAACAGAGGACGAAAACTTTGAGCTCATTGCTCATGGCTGATTGGACGTGTAAAAATCACCAGCCAATCAAATCAATCGTTGTCACAATCAATCAATTCTTATTGCAAGTTCTTTTCTTCCATGTCCTAGGGAAGCGCACCTATCGCATTGCTTAAGACAGCAGCGACGGTCTGCTCCCGCTGAAGGTACACCCTCCAGATTGTCACGGAGGACGTGTAGGCCATTGCAGTCTTATATAATATTTGCTTTATTGCGGATCGGGACGGTGTAATCCAGGCGAAAATATCTGTGTCCCTCGCTATCGTTTCACGGAAATGCGAGACTCACTCAGTCCAAATCCACCTGTAAAGGTGAGAGGCTCGACTGAGTAAGTGATGTGAAAAGAGACACTCCTCTTTGCTGTTCTGTACCAGCATCCACAAAAACATTCCGCAAGACGAACATAGGAATAAGAAACAAAAAACAAAACGTTTAATTTAGTTTTTGTTTTCACTACAATTTTAAACAATAATATAGATCTTTTTAATCTCCTTTAGTGACTCTTGACGTCTGCACGAGCTTTTATGTTTGGTGGCCTTCGTTTGAAAATCAAAAATTCAGTTTAATCTTTCAATTTTTAATTATAATACTGATTTCGACTTTTTTTCTTGTTCGCTTTACGGGTAAACCCTTGTTAGCATGATCTTTGAGTTCTTTTGCTGTCCTTGGCTCCATTACATTATAACTATATAAATTGGTTCATGATTTAAAAAATACCTTACTTATCCTACACGATTACAAGATGAAAGTATATGATTAGAGCTATGTCTAAATGTTATTCAGAAAATCAAATTGTTCTGAGGTTTTATGAACCTCAGTTTCTAGCTTTCTTTTATGCACGGATCTCTTTGATGTTGGCGGGCCATTATAAAATCTTGAATCAGGTATAAACTACAGTATTTCATAGGGCCGCGGGCATGCCAGTTTTCAAAGGAACTATGGCAATGGAAGGCTTTCCCTATTAATGTATCGTAGCTTTGGAACTGAAATAGAATTGAGATTCGATCCGATATTCTGTTGCCCACGACATTCTCTGCCCTCATTCAGTTCACTTGCTGTTGCTCACTGACACCGTTACTCCTCTTTTTCATTGCCTCAATGCTAGTTTCCATATTCACCTGTGTAAGTGTATGCATAGCTATATACTTTTTTGCCGACCTCAAGCTCCATTTTCCCTGCATTGCTATTTTTTGCTGTTTTCTTGACATTCAGCCTTTTATTCCAATTCTCAAATAACAATATCTAAACTCAAAGCTTTGAAACAATTTCTTAACCACCAGTTTACATTAATTCCTTTTATTTACGCTAACCAGCATTATCTAGGCAAAACAATTCTAATAACATCCTTATAAAGACTGAATAACAGATTATTTAAAAAAAACCAAAACAAAACAAAAAAGTGTATCTGGCCCTTGTATCTTGTTACCTACTTTCTCCTATCAAAGTTCAGAAGCTAAGTGAAAAGAGAAATGACAATTCGTTTGACATAAGATTTCATTAAAACATCATTATGTAGGCGTATAAACACCAAGTGAGAAACTGGGACCCATTAATGTTGCTTTGTTGCAATGTTACAATCAATAGGCAATGGCGAGCAATTCCAGCAATTAAAGCAGCGTCTGCAATTTTGCGTTATCAGAAAAAAACATTCGCACTAAACATCTTTCAGGTGTTGCCAGTAAAACTGCAGTAAAATTATCCGACACGAACTTAGAAGATCGTGAGAAAATTTTTTGCTCGCGAGAACATAAATTGAAAATAAAACAGAAAGTTTCCTTCCCAGAAACAAACATTGACCATGCCGAAATCTACTCTCATCTCGCAGGCTTTTGCATGCGAACTCCGCAGAGTTTCGATCATGCAGGAAATAGGAGCACCAAGGCTGAGTTACAGCGTGAGGATCTGTTCCCAAGTCCTCCCTCTTGCAGATTGTTACACCACTGGTATACAATTAAAGGAGTTGCCCCAGCTTGTAGCGCACCATAAACCTTTCTTTACACAAACATCACATATTAAAGTGACTATAAAAAAATATTAAGATGAAATAGAATAAGTTTAAAGAAAATTGCCATCCAAACACTAATCTCATTACATTATAGTTTTAGATTTTGTAGCAAACGTTCTATTTAACAAAACTTCCGTTTGTTTTGTTTAGTGATTTTCCCACCAAAAACAGAGGAATTGAGACTTTTAATTCTTTTTTTTTTTTTCTAAATTGGAATAATCGATATTATTTTGAATTCTCAAACTATCAAAACGCTGTAGAAAAGTTTCCATTAATTTCAAATTGAAATTAGATTTTAAATGAATGTTTGTGTCGCATAAAGCTCTGTTTTAAAATTTTACTTTCTTTTCCTTCACATACTTTTATGATTTTGTTGATTCTTGAATATGTTGGGTTTATTTTGCAAATGAATGTAAATTAGTATATCAAGTATTAGGCCTATGTTCACCAAAATAATACTTAAGCACTTTTCTTAAACAAATGAAATTTGGTTGTGAAACATGATTTATTTGACGCTCGCAGCAGTTAAAGTTTATGATAATTACCATTATGTAGTTTATTCTGGGTGATCTCATGTGCCGTAACTAATTAAATAATTACTTCAGTGATGCAAAACGGAACCATAAGTATCAAATCTTTAATATTAAGTATTGTATGAAATAACGCGTTCGCAGCATTCAGAACATAGGCTACAGATCTATCAAGCATCTGTATTGTCATCTGCAGCAACAACAGCAACAACAAACAAAAACAGTAGCAAAAATAACAGCTGCAGACACTTCTTTTCTAAAGAAATTCCTTTTTCTATACTTTCTGGTTAGCAGACGGTTCATCATTTTGGTGTAAGACAAGTAGTTGACATGTAGGAGACAAGAAGTCGCACCCTGAATATGGGAAGAATTTTTTTTCTTTTTATAAAACAAATTGTGCATTACATGATGAAAGAGTTATCATTTTCAAGCAAGCACAAGTCAAGAAAGCATTATCTGGTCATTTGATTGAGCTTTTTGACTTCTTATCTTCATCAGCGGCCTATATTGCATCTAGATTCTGGACTCTTGACCAGTGTAATCTAGATCTCGACATAATAGGCTATATTCAGTCCAATGCTAGTGGTAAGGCTTCAGTGTGACAAAATACATTAAACCTCTAATTTAAACATCCAAATCTCAATAAGATATAGATCCAGGTTTTATTGGTTTCTACAGGTTTCTTCCGATTTCTATCGATATTTAAATCAATCACATAAATTAAGAAAAAATGTTTTTTTCATTATTATCATTACCATTTTATTCTTTCAAAAAGTTATTTCTTATATTTCATAGATTGATGAATCGGTGCTTACTATTTTCTCATGACCTTTATATGTATCATTAAACACCTAAAGAATTTCATTTTTCTTTAGTTCTATAAAGAATGCCCTTACAGGTCATTATTTAACACAAAGAGCTCATACATTGTTATCACAAAAACCTGTTATCTGCGTTTTTTGAAGCTGAACGCCTAAGTTTAAACATTTTGAAGTGTCTGCTACTGCACTTCTACTGTTAATTAAAAATTTACTACCTCTACTACAACTAATACTATTACTACATCTACCACTACCACTACTGCCACTGCTGTAACTACTACTACTACTACTACTACTACTACTACTACTACTACTACTACTACTACTACTACTACTACTACTACTACTACTACTACTACTACTACTACTACTACTACTACTACTACTACTACTACTACTACTACTACTACTACTACTACTACTACTACTACTGCTGCTGCTGCTGCTGCTGCTACTACTACTACTACTACTACTACTACTACTACTACTACTATTACCACCACCACCACTACTACTACTACTACTACTACTACTACTACTACTACTACTACTACTACTACTACCACCACCACCACCACCACCACTACCAATACTACTTCTACTGCTACTGCTGCTGCTTCATCTTCGAACCATCCCTAACGGATGGTTTCTTAGGTTAAGACCCCTCATAGAACCATTATCAGCACAAACCTGAGAACACACGAGAAGTGGTGCTTTGCTCACCTTATGGTGATGATTTGGCTGAAGTTCATGTTCTGGTTGTTGACCTGGGCGATGAAGAGCGCCGCCACAGCCTCGTACAGCGCTGTACCGTCCATGTTGATAGTCGCCCCGACAGGAATGACAAACGACGCCACTCTAGCGTCCACACGGTTGTTGTGCTCCAGACAGCGGAGGGTCACTGGCATGGTCGCTGAGCTGAGAATGTGACGGATGTGTAAGTCTAGGTATTGACTTAACTGGCTAATTGGTGAGTTCATTGCTTAGGAAGACGTTACCCCTATATATCTACTTTTGATTTCTGGCATGGTCGCTGAGCTGAAGATGTGATAGGTCAGTCCAGGTATTGACTTAACTGGCTAATTGGTGAGTTCATTGCTTAGGAAGACGTTACCGTTGTATATCTACTTTTGATTTCTGGCATGGTTGCTGAGCTGAGGATGTGATGGGTCAGTCCAGGTACTGACCTAACTGGTTAAATGGTGAGTTCATTGCTTAGGAAGACGTCATCTTTGTGTATCTACTATTGATTTCTGGCATGGTCGCTGAGCTAAAGATGCGATAGGTCAGTCCAGATATTGACTAAAATGGCTAATTGGTAAGTTCATTGCTTAGGAAGACGTTACCCTGTACATCTATTATTGATTTAGATAAATAATTGGCTATTCATTAATTAGTTTGTAATTTGATGAGGCAATTCGTTATTCGGTTAATAAGATTCGGTAAATCGTTTCATTAATTAGTTGCTTGATCAGCCAGGCCGTTTTGAAACTTCACGTAGTTTTATGTTTAATTTCTAATTGCTGGTTAGCTCTATGTTTTTTTTTATTTTAACTAATTATTTAGAGTGCTGCCAGTTTACTCGACAATTCTTAATTCGTTGCTATTTGGTCTGCTTATTTATCATCTGACTGATTAGTCTTGTTGGATTATATAGGCCACCATAGTTCTGTTTTAAAAAAAAAAAACCTAAATGTATTGGTCGCTCTATGGACCAGTTATTTGCATTATTTATTAATCCAAAATTTGTTTCTTAGACAGTGAGTCTTTTTGTCGCTATGTGCGTTGGCAAGTTAATTAAATAGATGTGTCAGCTTATAGTTGTTATTTTCACTACTTTGGGTGTTTATTTGGGTAGTTAGTATGGTAGATTCATAAACTAAACTGTTAATTATAACATCAACAAATATATTCCCAAAAATCATTTTAACATTTTATCTGTGTCAATAGCTAGCCAGTTCCTCGGTTACACGGATTTTTTCTGAAAAGTTTATCGATAAAACATCGATCCTTACAATTTTCAAGTCTGTTTTCATTTTTCAAATGTTTTTTAAAATTTTAGGCTGTTGAGAAATTTATCGACTTCATTTTTAATGTGTTTATCTCTGTCTTGTGACAAATTTATCCATTTATTGGTAAAGGGTGTGTTCATTTATGTATTGGTAGATGTGCTTCTATCATTGTGGGTTATAACTGGAACTGGTCATGTCAATGCATTGGTTATTGAATGAAACTATATTAAATTCGTTCTTACTTTAATCTGTATTATCAGTACCCATATCCTAACTATTTAATTTAGTATTAACTTTTCCATAATTCTTTTGCCAATTTTCTGTTTCAGTAAGATCACTATTTAATAGATCATTTTATTGCTGAATTCATTGTAACTTTTTATTTTATAGTTACTTAACAATTTCTTTGCGCTTATTAATAAAATAAAACAGTAATTTTTATTTTGTTAATTAGTGATTGCTATATTTTTAATTGTATTACCTTTAGTTAAGTTCATTTTTTTTACTTATGATAATATGATATGATATTAGTAAGATATTGATATTACTTCTCCTCCTCCTCCTCCTCCTCCTCCTCCTCCTACTACTACTACTACTACTACTACTACTACTACTACTACTACTACTACTACTACTACTACTACTACTACTACCACTACTACCTTGACAGTTTTGATGACTATCATGATGTTAATAATGAGATTATGCTGATCACATATCAAAGTAATAATGGATATTTTTTTTCTCAAACTTTAAAACATTGAAAATGGTCTTTCTTTTAAAGGAAGGAAATAAGGTAAGCTCTTGGTACAGAAGTTATATGCAGTCAATGTCAAAATCGTATGCGTTGCATCGTCTTCTTACTGACCTTGAAGATGTCCCAAAGGCCGTAGCCATGGCTTGACTGATGCCGTAAATAAACCGGTACGGGTTTTTCCGGACTGCGATGAAGTAGAGGAAAGGTAGAATCATAGATCCGTGGACAAACAGACCGATAAGAACCGTGACGAAGTACATGCCCACTTTGCCGAGCAGAACCGAAAAGTCCTCCATGCCCACTATCTTGGCCGCGATCAAGAATGAGATACCGATGGGTGAGTACCTGGCAGGGGTTCACAGTAAACAACTTCCTTTAAATATTGTTTGCTGGCATAAGTAACTGTTCAAACAGAATAGCAAGTTCACTTCAATATATATATATATATATATATATATATATATATATATATATATATATATATATATATATAAGTTTTTAGATTCTTTAAAATATTTATTTTCATGCTAGTACGAATAAGAACTTTCATACGTCGAAGCACCTCTTGGCGCATTCAGCGGAAAAAATAGCTTTTGAATGATTATTGAAAGGATTTTCAATACGATCAGGGGAATCACTGGCTTAGACGATTTTTCCATAAATATGTAAAGTTCCTGTATTGAGAGTTGATAGCTATATTCTTTTACACGCCAAAGAAATCTTAACTAGACAGACAGGAAAGTGCCGCTCAGCACCAATAAAGAGAAGAGAAAACAAGCACGTCACTCACTTCGAATTAAGTATGGTACTAATAATTCATTGTTCACCGTCACTAAATTTAATATACAAAATCGTCACAAGTGAATGGAAAACACTAATGACCCACAATATTTATTCTTTTTCTATTCGGTTTAGACACTGTAAGTTAAACTCTCTACAATTTCGGCCGTGCAATGGTAATGAACTCTGGCCTCTCTTGTTCCTTGATTGTGTAAAAGCAGAGTGACATCAAATGTTCTGCCACTTTGGCCTTAAACTCCTTTAGTGGCGGTGATGATGAATATACACATGTGAAGAATTCGTTATGATGACAAGAGAGGAATGTATTATGCCACACACAACACTTCAAGTGTAAGGTTCAGCGTGATAGTAATGCGTGATATTCCTGAACACTTGAGGGAGGGACACGGCTAAACTTCTGTCTCAAATATTCTAGAAAAATTCACTTCAAATAAAGATAAAAAAAAAAAAATTAAAATACTGTGAGAGGGATTTAAAAAGAAAAATGCAAAGACAGAGAGAAAGATAAAGAGATATAAACGCAAAATTATGTTGAATAAGTGAGTCAACGGAGATGTTTTCAATATGCAGACAGGAGGAGAGAGGCAAAGATTAAAAAAAAAAAAGAAAAATGAATCCGAAAGATTGCGTTTCAACAACAAAGGACAAAATTTCTAACTGTTTAGAGAGGAATCGACACGCGAATTTTCTTTTTGTTCATGATCCGATTATATCCCTTTTCACGACGGAAATCTAAAACCATAATGAGCTTCTCTCTAACGTCATCATAAAAGCAAAGATTGTTAAAGACGTCTTTTCTGCTCCTAAAGAGAGCATCAAACTGTATTAAGCTTCGGGTCACCAGATCTTCTATCTACTCACCAGAGGAACATGGAGAAAAGCTTCATGGTGACCTCCACCAGGCAGTCACAGAAGGAGACAATAGGTTGACCCCTCTCGCCCATCCGCCCCAGCATCACGCCAAAACAGATGGAGAACATAACGATACCCAAGACATTCGGCTTGCCTGTACCCTCGTTGATGAACTTGGTCTTAGAACTTTCTGCCTCGTCTGAAAAAAAAAGACAAATTGTAACAAAACCTTGTTAAGAGCAAGTGTACTTAATCCACCTAATTAGTCTCAAATTGGCACGCTCTACCTTTTTCAATTGTTGTTCTACTATCTTAAATAGTCGCTGCTTCTTTTAAAATTTCTTGTTAAGTGGAAATCTAGATAATCGCAGCAGTAAAGACGCTTTCATGAGAAACTAAAGAAGAGTAAATAGCAGGACTGGTAAAGGAGTAGTTGGTCTTTCACAATACTGCAATGAGTAAGAGTAAAAATCAAGTCCAGATCCAAAGTTCGCGACCGCTTGCAACTGCCATGGAACAGGTGTAGCACAGCACCGAAAAATCATTTCCCACAATCCAGAATTGTGCGAATCAATAAATAATCTTTGCTTTTCTTTCAATTCTACAGGAGCTCTACTGCAAATTTTCCTACTGCAAAAGATTTATTGGGTTCCAATATTGTTCATTGCTGAATTACTATTACTACACTTTTTAATAAAAACAATTTCAATGACAAAATTTTGTAAAACATGGAGATCCCAATCTGTGTACACATCTCATTTGGAGTGTCATTCAACACAATGCCAGAGCTCCTCTGACATTTCCTCTTTGCGTCAGACTTTGTTTTCTTCTTGTCTTTTTGTTTCATAACCATTCTGTTCAAATATTGGCTGCTGCAACGGAGAATAAAGAGCGAAATCATGTTTCAGATAGCCGGATCGACACAATATCTCAGAGCAGTGTTGTAGAAGTTTGATATGAGGCTGGAATATTACAATCACCCGCCTAATGGCTGCTAACCAGTGTTGTCAGGATTGCGTGTAGCCCCAGATCGGTCCAGATTTCCTCACTATCATAATCCTCGCACAGGCCGTGGCCTTGCTCGACCGGCCAGCCTTCCAGGCCATGTGAAGGATCTCTTGTAACGGAGAGTACACGTGATGTGGTCAGGTCTAATCACTCCGGGACCTGTTGGATTCCTCGTCCAGGCTTGAGAGAAGGATGACTGCTCAGTGGATAGAGCGTTAGATTGGAATCAGGAGGTACTGGGGTTGATCCGTCGCTTGGAAATCTGTTGGAGTGATCGACCATCTTCTAATACTTGCCGGAGAAAAAAACCCGTCTCTGTATAATATTCTTTGGGAGACTTAGGGGACATGAAATTTATCAAGGACATTGAGAGCGTGTGAGTATGTGTGTATGAGGAAAAAAAAAAGATGGAGGGGGAGGGGGGGGAGAAGGGATATCTTTTTTTCATAGTTCAGATTCGTCGATTCTACACCGAAATTATTTAAGGCCTAACAAAAACTAACAAAGGAACTATGGTTAAAAAACAGGTAAACGAATATTATCATCGGCTGACAATGTCACTGAATGGATGTGAACACTTTATTTATTGACAACTCTCGACAACTCACGGCAAAGATGAAGATAAAAAAATAATAGGTTAATTGTGAAGTTTTAAAACACAGAGCCGAGGGTCTTCGATCTGCTGCTTTGAGGTAATCGCAAGTGAGTAAACTAAATCTTCTTACCTGTCTTGTTGAGCGATTCAGGGGACATCGTTGTTGTGATATTGCCGAGCGGTGAGGTATCGGGGACTTCCTTGGTACGATACTGCAGATTAAGACAAAAGTTTGGTTTGGTTTAAAAGTGGAACTTGTTTTTCAAATAACTACTGCTTTTCCAAAAAATTAAGAAGCTATTTTTTTCATAGAATATAGAGCTTGTCTGAGGCATGGACAAGTAAAATACATTTTGAAAAGAGGTACAAAGTAAAAAAAAAAAAGAAAAAAAGTTAAGAGACAGGAAAGGCCCAGAAAATTTGAAAGGAACCGGACACACGTATAGACACACAACCAAATAGTTAAAAATAATTTAATGCTCACACACAGAAGTTTTTAAATATTAAACAAATTTGAATTTCTCTTCAGCATTTATTTCCTTTGCCGTCTTCTTCCAGACAATTTATACTTATCATCATCATGAACTTAAACGATAATATAGAAAAATAATGAAAAAATCATTTTTTTAATACGAATAAAACAGTTATTAAGCGTATTTGAACTGTTCGAAAACCATTATTTCTTTACTTTACTGAATTTTCGTTCTAACAAAAAGGCCGCGATTCCTTGCTTTTCGTTTTTTTTTTTCTTGTTTTTAATGACTAAAGAAATAATTTATTTTAAACTATTTGATTGAGCATAATGATGACTGAGCAAGAAACTTACAGCGTTGAAACAGGCCACAATCAAGTTGTCAGGGAAAACGTTCCTGAAAAATAATATTGGAAAAACGTTGAGGACTTGCTTTGAGTCAATGTATACATATAACGGTATAGGTAAAGCTTACTTAACACAATACCATAAACACCATAGATCAAACAACGCTCAAAGAGTGCTAGGTGGGGGATAATAATAATAACAGCAATAACAATAATAATAATAGTAACAATAAGAACAACAACAATTAAAATAATGTTAACAAAGACAGGGATAAAGTAAAAAAAAATAATGGTGATACTATTAATCTAAACAGCTGCTTGAGCTACGGCTACATCAACAATATCAACAATAACGACAGCAAAAGCAATCACTACAACTACTGATTCTGTTGCTCTTCGTCCTCCTCCTCTTCCTTCGTCTACGTCTGCTGCTACTATAACATCATCAACAACAACAACAACAACAACAACAACAACAACAACAATTACTACTACTACTACTACTATAACTACTGTTACCATTACTACTACTACTACTACTACTACTACTACTACTACTACTACTACTACTACTACTACTACTACTACTGCTGCTGCTGCTGCTACTACTACTACTACTACTACTACTACTACTACTACTACTACTACTACTACTACTACTACTACTATTACTACTACTACTGCTTCTATTACTACCACTACTACTACTACTACTACTACTATTACTACTGCTGCTGCTGCTACTACTACTACTACTACTACTACTACTACTACTACTACTACTACTACTGCTACTGCTGCTGCTGCTGCTGCTGCTGCTACTCCTACTACTACACACAACTACAACAACAGCAACAACTACTACTACTACTACTACTGCTACTGCTGCTGCTACTGCTGCTGCTTGCTGCTGCTGCTGCTGCTGCTACTACTACTGCTACTACTGCTCTACTACTACTACTACTACTACTGCTGCCTGCTGCTACTACTACTACTACTACTACTACTACTACTACTACTACTACTACTACTACTACTACTACTACTACTACTACTACTACTACTACTACTAAAACAAATGCTACTTGTACTACCGCTCCTGCTGTTTTTCTTGCTCTGCTTCGACAGTTGTAAATCTGCATCAGCTTTTCACAACTACTGGTTTTTTTTTTTCAGCCATAGGATATCTCGAAAATGGTAAATTAAAAGGTGTGCCAGAAATATGTTCTAAGTAGTATACAAAAGCACTTCTTCAGTATAATGAATTTCCTGAAATAAGCTTTTCTTTTGACGGTTACAAATTCCTCGCTTTACCTCTTGTTGACACAATACCTATGCATTTATAAATTGCATCATAACAAAACCTCATCTTCTACCGCTATAATGAGCTATACTCCGATTCCAAACGCTTGCTTTCTTGTGTCCGATACATTGAAACGATGAAGAGTTTTTGTGTTGTTTTCTTAATCCATATTTGTAACATTACAAAGCAGATTTGGTATTTTGGCACAACTAGACCAGATAAAAAACAAAAATATGTTGCCCGATAGGTGAAACCAATCCATGGCTCAGCTTGAACCGGCATGAAAAACCTTCAGTCTCGTGGCACGCGCTCTATCACATGCCACGCGGCGCTCCGATCTCTTGTGGAGACATAGACCAATAGCAGAACACAGGAGAATGGGTTTGGAGAAATTTCGACCAATGAGAACACACAGAGGAAAAGGATTGGAAGAATTAGTTCAATGGGATCAACGAAGACAATAGATTTGGTGTAATTTCGACCAATGAGAATACACAGGGGAAAAGGATTGGAAGAATTAGTTCAATGGGATCAACGAAGACAATAGATTTGGTGTAATTTCGACCAATGAGAATACACAGGGGAAAAGGATTGGAAGAATTAGTTCAATGGGAACAACCAAGACAATAGATTTGAAGAAATTTCGACCAATGAGAACACACAGAGGAAAAGGATTGGAAGAATTAGTTCAATGGGAACAACCAAGACAATAGATTTGGAGAAATTTCGACCAATGAGAACACACAGAGGAAAAGGATTGGAAGAATTAGTTCAATGGGAACAGCCAAGACAATAGATTTGGAGAAATTTCGACCAATGAGAACACACAGAGGAAAAGGATTGGAAGAATTAGTTCAATGGGAACAACCAAGACAATAGATTTGGAGAAATTTCGACCATTGACAACACACAGAGGAAAAGGATTGGAAGAATTAGTTCAATGGGAACAACCAAGACAATAGATTTGGAGAAATTTCGACCAATGAGAACACACAGAGGAAAAGGATTGGAAGAATTAGTTCAATGGGAACAGCCAAGACAATAGATTTGGAGAAATTTCGACCAATGAGAACACACATAGGAAAAGGATTGGAAGAATTAGTTCAATGGGAACAGCCAAGACAATAGATTTGGAGAAATTTCGACCAATGAGAACACACAGAGGAAAAGGATTGGAAGAATTACTTCAATGGGAACAACCAAGACAATAGATTTGGAGAAATTTCGACCAATGAGAACACACAGAGGAAAAGGATTGGAAGAATTAGTTCAATGGGAACAACCAAGACAATAGATTTGGAGAAATTTCGACCAATGAGAACACACAGAGGAAAAGGATTGGAAGAATTAGTTCAATGGGAACAACCAAGACAATAGATTTGGAGAAATTTCGACCAATGAGAACACACAGAGGAAAAGGATTGGAAGAATTAGTTCAATGGGAACAACCAAGACAATAGATTTGGAGAAATTTCGACCAATGAGAACACACAGAGGAAAAGGATTGGAAGAATTAGTTCAATGGGAACAACCAAGACAATAGATTTGGAGAAATTTCGACCAATGAGAACACACAGAGGAAAAGGATTGGAAGAATTAGTTCAATGGGAACAAACAAGACAATAGATTTGGAGAAATTTCGACCAATGAGAACACACAGAGGAAAAGGATTGGAAGAATTAGTTCAATGGGATGAACCAAGACAATAGATTTAGAGAAAAGGACTACGTAAACACACAAAGGAGAAAGAAAACGGACTGGAAAAATCGGATAAGTGGGAATCCATGAAACCAGTTATGGGAATACAAATAGATGAAGATTTATAGAATAAGCGAGCCAATAGAATCACTGAAATAAATCGAATTGGATAAAAAAGATCAATGGAAACACAAAAAAGAACAAAAATAAATTATTATTTTGTAAGACTGAACCAGTTGGAACATACGATAATAGCTTTGTTTTGATGGAGCTGTAAAAACAAAATAAAAAATGAAAAGTTTTTAGCAAACAGACCAATCAATCAGAACACATAGAGATGGCGAGTGACTTTGTTGACTTTGTTGCTTGTCAAGCTTCGCGCCAAGCGTTACATCTCATAATGTAATAGGTATAATTCTGACAGATTATGCGTTTAACATTTACAAAGCAAGATAGTGCAAAAACTATGAACGTCTACGAAATTGATTTCACTACCATATCGTACTATTCTAAAGACACGAAGAGTTATATTAAATTGTATCGCTTAAACTGTGTATGTCTTTCGGACCAGTAATCAAACAGTGATTCGTCGAGTAGAAGCGATAGATCGATACTTTTCTAGAGAAGGCACTGGCAAATGAATGCAATTTACTCTCTACTACTCGATCTGTTTGTATTTCGTTGGTTGACTCTCTCTCTCTCCGACCTGACATTGTGTGGTTAGAAGAATGCAAACAAGAACTGTGCCGTACGAATCAACTCACTCCCCTCGATTGACGCATGGTCGCACCGCGAACAAACGGTTCGATATTTCACGCAGCAGAATCGCTGGATAATCGGTTACTAAAGTACATGATGACAAAAATTGGCGGTTTTGTTATCAGTACTACGAAGTGCGAGAATGTGCGGACTCTTTACATTTCCCCCGATGGGAGATAACTGCTCACGGTTTGAGAAGGGAAATGTTTATTTTGTAACTTTGTTCTCTCGGTGAGAGAGAATAAAGAATGATTAAGGAAAAAAACAACATAAACCCAACAAACCACATTATAATCTTTGAGTTTGAAAGTCGTGTCTCGACTCCTCCGATCAATTTTCATACCATGAGACGGTGCGAATATAAAGCATCAGATTTAAAAAAAAAAACCCGAAAAACCCCCAAAACAAACCAAGATATTAAACAACAATAATAATAACAGTAAGAAAAAAAAATAACAAACACAAACAAAACGTTTTCGTGGCATGATTGGGGCTAAAACCATCTTAAAGTAAAATACTGCCCAATATTGGCCAACCCGAAGAGCAAAGCAAATATAATCACCTTAAAATATAAAGCTAAGAGCGGAAGCTATTGATGCCGTGCCCTGAAGAACCTTATTCTTTACAGAGTGAGGTAATTATAATCCATGATATTGCTACTCTCCAACTATTATAACTGCGCTCTTGATTCTATTCTGTATTGATTAAGTGGAGAATCACTTGACATTTCAGTAGTTTATTTACATCTTACCTCAGTGCCGTCACTCTGTATGACCTTTTTTGACCTTTTGGTTAGCCAACATAGAGGGTATTTTTGGAGAGAGAAAATATGCATAACAAACAGCAGCTCTAATTAATGGAAATAATATCAGACGTTTTTCCTCTCTATATTGCTCTTGAAATTTCTATGCCTTCGAAATTCATATGACGAGGTTAAATTCTAAATTATATACAAAGGAAGCAGAAAGCAGTTTGAAACACTAATCGTCCTATTTTTCAATACGGCCCAAAAGAGTACTTCATAGTTGTGTCATTATGTAACGCAGTTATGATATAGTTGATATAAAAGCTGTTATTAGATTCAAACAAACCTATATTTGATTTATGTGGACGAGCAAAGCGCTTGCTAGTTATGGATAAGTGAATAACATAAATGGCTGTATATTTTGTACTTAAATGAGATTGCTTCCACTTCTAACTTTACTAATGATATCTTTGATAATAGGCAAATGAAAGGCGCAGTGACGCACTTGAAATCATTAAGCAAAGGAATGCTTCTTAACTTAAAGCGTGAGGTTAATGGCAGCCGCGAAATAAAGAAGGATGGTGGTGTAAACAATGAAATTTACTTGGGAATATGACAATTAATCTATTGCGTAAAGAATGAAGCTATGCAGCTGGAGTATATTTTCGACATAAAATACGAGAATCTGAGTTAAGGTTTGAACAAATTA
>JAWDGP010006989.1:170000-212500 GCA_033675545.1 Elysia crispata
GATTGAATGCTATCTCTTCATTTCCCATATCTTTAAAAAAATCAATCGCCTGCAGAAAAGATTGATTATTAAAAGCATGTCTTTGTACTACAATTGCTATTGCCGCTGAGTTGAATAATGTAAAATTATTGTAAATCTTTAACTTGCTTTACTGTAATAGAACTTGTTGCTGAAAATTTCCCTTCAGTAAAACATAAAATCTTACAAATGCAGTCTTATATTTAGAGCACCGTTCGATTTTGGTAAAGACCAGCCATTATTAAGATTGGTCGTATGCCGTTCATCGGTAGCTTTGAGTTCCTATTTTAAAACTCTCTGATCTGAACCGTTTGCAATGTTCTGTGAGGTTACAGCTTAACTGGTCCAAAGTGCCGAGTACATGTAAACCCACCGAGAGATCAATTGATCAAACCGGCGCCAATGTGTTCTTTCTGATTTAAAGCAAGCCTCGCTTTGTTAAACTGTTGCCTTATCTTACATGTGAGAATAAGATAAGAGTTTGTCATGAATATCAAGGAAAAAAACGTTCAAAATGGGAAGCATGATAGGTGCTTACTGCATACACTGCAAACATAACAATATGGATCTACATGTACATCATGCCTTTAACAGTTCCACATGAGATACGCTTTAACGTTAGGCTGTAATTGTGAACACGCTGAATATAACTGGAAATACATTTTTTAATGGCAAAATTGTATATTAATTGTTATACCCTGCACTACAGTTTCTCCTTTTCAATAACAAAAAATAATTTGATATTAACTCTAGAAAGTAACTGCAAGTTTTGTTCGTGCATGAATTCTTTATTCATTAAAACAATTCATCGTGAAGGCAAGTCTGCGTACAGCCACAGAGACATAAAAGGGCAGGATTGTTTGCTACCCGCTGTAAAATATTTCAAATAACTTTGTCAATACTCTAACTCAAACACTTAAAGCAGTCTTCTACCACAAACGCAGGTTACTATATCGGAATCTCTTCAAAAGCTATTGATTCCGTAACTTACGAATTTTGGAAGACGATATGCGTCACATGCAAGAAAGCACAACGATATTTTTTTTCAAAAGTGAGTGGAACACGGAGAACAAAATCTTTGTCGGGACATCAGGAGATTCCTGCTGGAAAGGTCACGCTTTACGAAGAGTGATGGCATCCATCTAATGGGTTGCTTCTAGCTAGTGACCTCCGCTCAAAAGCTCCTTGATGCACTGCAGAAAACCTTTATTATTTATAGAGAGTTTCTCTCCACCTGTCTGCCTGTCTGGCCTGTCGGCCTGTCTCTCTCTTTCTCCAATAGACACAGATCCATTCTCTGACTTCATTACTTATTGTCTCTTTTCCTTTCGAGCAATCTGGGTCAGTTTCTGTATCTCTGCTGATCTCTATAACTGACTGACTTATACACGCTCTCTCTCTCTCTCTCTCTCTCTCTCTCTCTCTCTCTCTCTCTCTCTCTCTCTCTCTCTCTCTCACTCTCTCTCTCTCTGTTTCTCTCTCTCAGAATCTCTCGCAACATCACTTATTTTCCCACCGTTCCTGCTTCTCTGTCTATCTATCTTTTATTTTAATTATTTGATGAAAACACGCGCGCGCAAAAACTTCCTTCATCGCCGCCGGCGCATTTAATATATTGGTTATAGTCTCGTTTGATCTACTAATTTCTCTGTTCTCAAAAAGCGTATTTCTATTTTTGATCTCTCTCTCTCTCTCTCTCTCTCTCTCTCTCTCTCTCTCTCTCTCTCTCTCTCTCTCTCTCTCTCTCTCTCTCTCTCTCTCTCTCTCTCTCTCTTTCTCTGTCTTTCTCTGTCTGTCTGTCTGTCTGCCTGCCTGCCCGCATCTCTATCTGTTTTCTATATCTCCCTCTTTATCTCTCACCGCATACTCTCTTATCTCTCAATCTTTCTATATTCTTTATATGTCTTTATCCCCCTTCCCCTTTTCCAAGTATTTTGATAGCACCGTTTCCTCAGTCCATTTCCTTCTTCTTGTCTTGTGTTGTTTTCACAAATGATTATTGTACGGATTCGCCTGGTGCCGCCCATGATGAATCTACAGCCTTCTCAACACGCTGTACTCTGGATGACAAGTCTATACCGTTTTGAGGTTGACAACCTTTGTAAAATTTCAGGATATGCAGTGCGTTCTTCCACACAGTTTTATGAGTAGGTAGATGTAATGTTAATGGATTAGTTGATCAAACATCTAACAAGGAAATTTTTTTAAAAGGTGGAAACTAATCGTCTTGGAATAATTTCTCATCATTACAATACTGTGTGAACTGGCTTTATCTACTTTATAAATGTATAAAAAAATAACGCCATATATTGCTATGTATTTTTCTCTCACGTTACTACTTCTGTGAATTCAATTAAAAAAATAATTACCAAACTATAACAAATTAACAAGAATCATTTAATTTTTTTTTCTCACACAGCTCAACTTCATTTAATCTTTCATTTTATTGAATCATGCATGTGTGGAATCTTGAAAAAGTAAACGGATTCCAGAAAAGATGTCAACTTTCTTAAAATATCATTCTAGATCTCAAAATTTTGATCTAATCATGATTTGTATTTTGATTCCACAATGTTAATTCAGACTTCAAATTATCTTTATAATAGTATGCATGCTTCTGTTGACGTACAAATTCTTTTTACACTTTCTTTAGTTGTGGCAAACCATAAACAAGAGCAGTGTGATAATGTTGCAGATTTGAGATACTAGGTTGACGTTTCAGATTTTTAAGGAAGTTATCTACATCAAGTTGAAGTAGAAAAATTGCTTAACGTTACTTTATTATCTAAAAAGCCAGGAAAAATTATTCTCTACTAAGATGTTTATGATCAAAATATTGATAAGATCTCAAAATTTAAAACGATTCGTCGAGCAGATTTTGACAATAATTGTCCCATTCATTCTTTTATATGTACAGCCTCAACAATTTCTTGGGCTAAAATAATACTTCATTAAGTAAGACTGTAAAATAAACGAGTTAAAAATTAATGATTCATCCTAGCTGGAAATTCGGCTCATTTTGTACCGCCTCAATCTATTCAAAGATCCTTTTAAATGGTTATCAAAAGCCTATGAATTTCCGCAAAAAAGTGCCTGAAGGTGTTTTTCCTTACAGAAAACCAATGTTGCCCTTTCATCTTAGCCTGCAATCCTAATAATGGATGTTTAAAAGGATCTATAAATAGATTTGAATTGTACAAAACTAGCTCCCTGTTCTGCCTCGTAAATGAATGTGCCCGCGAACTTTCCAATGGGATGAAACAAAAGGGGGGAAAAACTTTATTACTAAAAAGGTTTTGAAAAATAATGAAAAAAAAAAAAAAGAAAGACAAATTTCCCGCAAGCCACCTCTATACATAGAACAAAACAAAAAGAAACGGCTAAAGTTGTCTCAGCCCTGGAATAGAATCATGGGTTGAAATCAGTCTAAAGGGAGGTGTCGTGAAAATCAGGCAGTGGAGTGATGGAAACAGTGACGTCCTCGATGACCTTCAAACCATCGACAGTTTAATTTGCTAATAGAAGTCATTCTAGTGATAGGAATAGCTTTGGCATTATATTCTTTTTACAAAAGTTTCACAATAGCCTCTTCCAGACTTAGATTTCCGGGATAGTTTTACGCTCTTACTAACTGTATGGTATTTCCTCAATTAAGACTTTCTTTCATATTGGAATCCAAGTGTGCAAACATTTTCTGTGATCAAAATTTTAAATGTCAATATCGAGGTAGAGGGCGCATTTAGTTAGAGAAAGAATGACTTTGCTTTAGATTAAAATTTACGGAAAAAAGATCTTACAAAAAGGTAGATAAAAGGAACACAATAAAAGATGTTTAAGATGGGTGAAAAGAGAAGAAAAAATGGGTATGGTGCACACACACACAAAATAAAATTGGAAAGGTATTTTGATTTGTTCGACCGCTGTTTCTCCTTTTTATTCTCATTAAAATTTCATCCTTTCTTTTTATCTTATATCTCATCTTCGATTCACAGATCAAGGCAAATGGCCAGTCTATGATGTACATGTACGTGCAGCAGTATTGATCGTAGAACCTGAAGGTAATTCGCTGTTTAAAATTCTACGGGTGGTAAAAGTTACATTGTGATCTAGTATTTGATCACTAGATGATGGATGTTGCTTCTTTTATGAACGAGGCGCTCCCCAAACTTTTCATTAAAAAAAAAAGAAAAAAAAAAAAGGAAAGAACACAAATTCATTTTCCGAGTTGAAAAAATAAACGAAAAAAAAAATGCAAACATATGGAGGCTTTGAGTGCAGACAAAAGAGTTTGAACTAAAATCCTTAATTTCCTAAGTAACGTGAAACTTTTCGTTCTGACACTCCTCTTAAGTTCTCTTCTAAACCTTGACTTGTATACACGCTAACTTTAAAGCTCATATAATTGATTTAAAAATTTCATTGACGGAAGGAAAAGGCTTGATGCCACAGGTAACAGCTTCTTGACAATATTTTGTTCATCGTCTTGTTCCATGTATTTTAATAGGCAGTGAAAACTTAAGATAATTTTACTCTTGTTGAGCATGTGTGCTTCTTAATAAAACTCCCTTTATAGTTCAAATCCCGTAATAAAAGTCCCTATGTAAATTTCCAACTCCTTAACAAAAAAAAACTTCCTGCTTAAAGTTTAAATTCCTTAATAAACCTCCCTACATAACTGTCTTTACAAAACTCCATTCTTAAAGTTACCGAAGCGGTTCTCAGGTGAGCAGACATAGCCCCTTTTGTTCTCAAATAGTTTAGAAGTTGCACTAATATAACATCCCCCCCCCCTTTTTTTAATCTATCAATCGGGTCATTTAAATGAGGCTGGCAAAATTTATGCATTTATATGTTCATTAAAGATTTACATCCATATTATGTTGGACTATATTAAGTTACATCAGGATCTCAGCTGAAAAATGTCACTGTCAGCCTCTAGTTATTGAAATCGGTTCTGCTTAAAGCACTAGCGGATTGCTAGAAGTCAACGATGTTCAATGCTGCCTCAAACGGTGAGCGCCACAGGCTGATACTTTATTACAAAATAAAGCAGTAAAAAATCAGCTCACCTTAACCAGAATTCCCTTTTCATCGATTAATCAATTTCCGCTATTGTACCTTTATAAATCGGCTAACCTGCCTTTGATCTCCTCTCTTTTTCTCCTCTTTTTCCTCCTCTCGCTCTCTTTCTATCTCTACTCTACATCTCTCGTACCCGCCCTAAAATGTCCACCCCTTCCTCAAATCGCTCCACATTATTTTTCCTCATTCACTCGCCAAGCTTCAGTGCTTTGTCTGTTCCCATCCCTCGAGGTGAAACAGCACTAAACCACATTAAGCGGCGGTCCTAGACCCAAGCCTCGCGGAGCTGGCGAATGTTCACGAGAGAAATTGATTTGATCCGTCGGGTGTGTTATCTGGTGCCTCCAGCTCTTCCTCTGGCCCGCGCGCCATCAGGTCGGCTGTGATTGGATACAGGAACAGACTATCAACACTTTCCCCTAATGTCCCGGCCAGCCTTCATCAGATATCGCTTACCTTCATTGACAGGCACGGTCGACCATACCCACTCCCCGGCCCCATCTTACGGCTAATTTTCGTCGTACCCGACTTGATCTCTCTGTCCTGTCCTTGTGAAAACATTTTACTTTGTAAACAATACTATCTTGCTATGGTATTAAATGAAAACAAGACATAGCTTTATATCAATGAATTTAAACCTATGTCTTGTTTTCTTTGCGGTGCCTCTATTGTATCATGTTGTCCGACAGAGTTTGATTACTTTGTATCTTTGCTATTCTGGATTAGTTGATTAAAAATCTAACAAGTAAAATTTTTTTAAAAGATGGAAACTAATCGTTTTGTGATCTAAAAATTTCCACTGCACGTGCTGGTAGACTGACTCGCTTAAAATACATTCAAACAAAGAAAAATCAATTTTTTGATGTATTATTATAATCCAAAGACCGATAAAGATTTATGATTTTGTTTTCTTTTAGTCCAACTATTTTTGTAGCTTCAAGCTGCATCTGTTACGGGTAAGAATCAATGCATGAGATCTGAGAGCTTTGTAATGCAACAATTTATGATCAATAGAGAAAAATGGAACTATTGTTTAACTACTCTCACCAAAGTGTAAAGGACCGCGTGCAGGGAAAAGGTTTAAGTATCAGATTTTTGTTGTAAAATGCATCTCATTTCCATCTGCTGTTGACAGAATGTGTCTTTTAAGAATTCTAATCACGTTTATAAAAGAGATCTATGCATGAAAATAATGTGTGAATAAAACTTAGTAAACACAATTAACAACAGAAGTATTAAAAGTGATTAAAACACCTTCTTTTTTTCCGTGCTTGAAAGAGAATAAATTTCTTGTCCAAAATATACTATTATCGCAATAATAATAATGTTATTTTTTCAATAAATAGAAGGGAATGATCATATTTAGATGCTTGATTGTTGAGTTTATAATAAATTTTAGCTAAAAAAATTCCATGTCTGGCACTGCCTCTTTTGAATGCCGTTGTCAGAAAGAAAAAAAAAATGAGAAACTTGTCTAATAGCATGTGATCTCCTGGAAAAAATCTAAAAAAAGGAGAAACTTGTCTAATAGCATGTGATCTCCTGAAAAAAATCTAAAAAAACCCTTTAGGCTCATTTGATAGTTTGCTGAGCTTATAAAATTGAGCCACAGGACGGACAAGTAGTTGCTTCTTTCTTTCTTTTTGAAAAACGTGTGCATCCCTTGAATTCAGAAGTTGTGTAAGACATGTAGTTTTATTGAGAATGTCAAGGCTCTGAAAGTATACCGACTTTTATTGTCTAAAGAGACAATCTGTAAATGCCTGGACAAATCCTAACACTTCCATAAGTTATACAGATCTGTTTCACAGGTTGTTATCTACAATGAGACCCTCCTAATATTTGCAGTTCTCATTCGGTCAAGAAAATTTATGTTGTGAATATTATATTTTTAGACGCTCTCTTCGTGTCTTTTTGAGATATTCAAGAATTTCTCATCTACCGGTACATGTTTTTTTCCGACTACAACTCATTGCCATTTTCAATTCTATGAACAGTTGATTTTACTAACATCGCAGTCTCTGCAGCAGAAAGCACTGAAAGAATTTATCACTGCGGAAATACAGTGGCAGATTACAAACAAACCAAAAGCGTATTTAAAAACAATGATGATCAAATATGATTTTACTAATTTACTTTTCGAAAAGAAAATCTTAACCTCAAACCTTTTTAAATTTATTTAGTTTAAAAAAGATATGATTTGATTCCTCTTTAATACGTTCTATTTTTCGACGGTTGGAGAAATTTCAGCAGAATGTATCAAAATTTAAATTTGCTTACTTAAAATATGTTAATTTGTTAGAAGTGATTCCTTCCATCCCGACCAAAGTGAATGCGGGCTCACATGCTGGAAAAACTGTTGATGTCATCTGATAACTATTGGTTTTCTTCAAGAAATAGTACTAGTAAAACAGCCAAAACATATTTGACATTGATATTACCTGAAATATGATTGAACTGGGCATGACCAGTTTCTCCTAATGTGCTCAAAAAACTCGGTAGCCTGATCAGAAATCTATGAAATCTCACCTGTGCAAAATTTATTTAAAAAAATGCAGCTCATCTAGTTGCTCCTTCAAAAAACAATTTTGCAGAACATTCAAGCCAGAGTTTTGGGGTTGCACTCTCAGCGAGAGCATAATAATTCTATCTATCTGGTTCCTTGAACAGGGACTTATAGTTGCAATGATTGCCAGAGATAATTTTTTTAACAATTTAGAGTTTTCTTAGTAGCTAAACAGAAACGCTCTTGCCGAGAACCTTGCGCCGTTTGCGCTAAAAAAAAACCTCCCAAATGGCTTTTAAGAGAAGTAAAGAAACAATAATAATTGCAGTCTTAGGAGTTAAAAACTGGTTACTTTTCAGCACCAAGTAGACAACGGTGTATAGATGTAAACGATCCAGGGTAGTACATAAAACACTGCAAATTCATTACTGTACACCATGCCATTAATGGGTGACCTTAAAATTAAAACCAGCATCTCTTTCTAAGAGCTTGCTAATTCGCAACTGAATCAAATTCTATTATCAACAAATCAAGGACTCGTCAGCCTAACTGAGGCTTTTACTTTAACTTTCAATGTCATAGAAAACAAATTAGAGCATGAATAGGGAACAAAACTTGTTAGTGGGTATAAAATAGACCTTTTACCGGCAGCTTCAAACCCAAAGTGCACACATTAAACCAGCCGTTTCAGACCTGTGATTGTGTTTTCCAGTAACTTAGAACTTGTCTTAAACACGATTAAATATATCAAATTTGAATCATTTTTACTGCTTTCATAAATTTGTTTTTAAAGTTTCTTAAAGTTTATTTCTATAAAAAGTGGAGGCCAATATTTGTATTAGTGTCGCTGGAGTTTCTCTGCTTTATTCTTTGCTTTTTTCTTCAGATTTTCGATATATCCTCATTTGTTTAAACAATATAAAGGCGAAATTCTTTTTTTTTAAATGAAGAGTTCGCCTATGGAGAAAGAGACAAATAAAGTCCACATGCGCATAGTTAGTGAAAAAATTATCTTGCCGAGAGCTGAAACTTTTTAAATCCTCCCATTGTAGTAAAAAACTTAGTTCAAAATGGCATATACTCCATTTATCTTCATGCATATGATATTTTGTACATGTCATCATTTTTAATATTTCTATTACTACAGCAACTGTACAGTTATAACAACAACAGCAACAGCAACAAGAACGACAACAACACATACTAAAACAACAACAGCAGCAACAACAATTACTACTACCACAACACTATACTACTACCACTACTACTACTACTACTACTACTACTACTACTACTACTACTACTACTACTACTACTACTACTACTACTACTACTACTACTACTACTACTACTACTACCACCACCACCACTACTACTACTACTACTACTACTACTACTACTACTACTACTACTACTACTACTACTACTACTACTACTACTACTACTACTACTACTACTACTACTACTACTACTACTACTACTACTACCGCTTCTACTACCACTACTACTACCACTACTATTACTACTACTACCACTGCTGCTGCTGCTGCTGCTGCTGCTGCTACTACTACTACTACTACTACTACTACTACTACTACTACTACCACTAATACTACTACTTCCACTACCATTTCAGTACTTATACTCCCTTACTTTCATTACCATTGTTGCAGCTGCTGCTACTGCCATTAAGACTATTATTACCAAGTCATAACTTCCATCTACTTCCACTACGATTAGCACCGCCTAGTCATCACAGTACAAATACAAAGCTAACGATCCCAATTGCTTGTAATTCAATAATCATTGTTTCAACATGCCTCAAGCTTTGATATCTTGTGCAAATAGCATACTCATCATGACTTACAAACACAATCTCACCTGATAAGATCTAGGAAAGTGTCGGCAGAGTTGAGCTGCTCAGCCTTGCCGTAGCGCTGCATGGAGCTCCGGTCAGCGTTACCACCAGGCTGGATGGTCACCGCCAGCAAGATGCCCAGGAACACCGCAAGGAACGTGGTCGTCCCGAAATAGGCGACGGTTCGGAGCCCCATCCTGCCGCAAGTCTTGGCGTCCAGACCAGCGATGCCGGAGATTAGGGATGCCAAGATGATGGGCAAGATGAGCATCTGTAGCATGCGCATGAGAATCTCTCCGGGGAAGCCCAGGTACATGATCTCCCGTTTGGGCAGCTTGCCGTAAGTGCTGCGGATACAAACGCCCATGAGCACCCCGAACACGACGGAGACCAGCAGCCCGATGAGAAGACCATTTTCTTTGCTGTTGCTGAGACACTTGCGTCCTATACGCTTTAGGTTACCTCTGACGCCGAGGTCCTCTTGTGGCACGCTGATGAAGACGTGACTGTTGACGGCGTTCACATTGTTTTCCTGACCAGCGTCTTGGTTCTCCATGCTTCTCCTTTTGTCCATGATGTCAGAAGTTTTAAATTATCCTGCTTGAATTTAAACCGTTATCAGTGAGTCGCCACCGATTTTTTTTTCTATTTTAATTTCTATTGCGAACGCTGGGCGTTACAAATGAAAAACTGAAGCCAGTGCAAAAACAGTAGACGGAGTTGACATATGGCACAAATTAAATCAGATCTGACTTTAGCTTACAACTTTGATTAATCCGTTCCGTTTTCTGTACACATAATCCGTTTATACACTAGGGCCACCACAAGAGTAAAAAAAAAAAGGAATATAAATCAGTCAATATAGAACCTTTTTGAGAGACTAAAACAGTACTTATCGGCACTTTGGTAAACGTCATAAATTTTCGTGTGTAAACTAAATATATCAAAACAGTTCGTTAAAGATTGCCAAAAGAAAATAGTAAGATGTTTTGTTCGACTTAAAAATTAAAGAAAAACATTAAGAAAAAAATAGCGAAGAAAAATTAAATTAAGCGGGAAGAATACTCAGTGCTTAACATTTAAATCATAAACCATTCTGTTTACGCTGAAAAGTTACGGAGATTTAAAAGAATGGAATAAAAAAGAACATTTATTCTGCTAGTCTGTCCTGTCGCATCAAACCGTGCAGCAGCAAATTTCACTAGACCAGTGAATTTGCACTCGGAGAGTGAGGCGCGGAACTCAGAGAGAGGCAGGGCAAGAAAAGCTATGAGGCTGACTTGACAGGCTGCTGGAGAGAGACACACGAAAGTCAAAATCAGAGAGAGGCCGCAAGGGATCACATGCGACAAAGACCGTCTACCGAGCACCTCCGACAGCCGCCGAGTGATGCCGAAGCTCGCACTAGGACGCGAGTCCTGTGGAGACACTGCCCCGTGAGAGGGAAATGAATTGAATTTTGCAGCTATTCTCTGTGTAGGTTAAAAGATTTGTTGATATGTAAAGTGTTCGAACTGTCACGCTCTGCTTCGGATTTACTCATTTTTAGCAGTTTATTTTAGCATATTTGTATTGAGAGAAGAAGGGAGAAGAGAGGAGAGAGAGAAAGAAAGAGACAGAGATAGAGAGAAAGAGAAAGAAAGAGAGAGAAAGAGAGAGAGAGAGAGAGAGAGAGAGAGAGAGAGAGAGAGAGAGAGAGAGAGAGAGCATGCGAGGAAAGACAGTTTTTATAAAAGCTGAAAATTAAACTGAGGAAATGACAAACACATCGAAATATTTTATATGAATTTTAAAAGACAATACGTGTCCTACAAGTACCAGATTTTTCATTTTTATTTTGCTTTTACAGTGATGCTTATTTACAAATTTAACTCGCCAATAAATGTTTTTCTTTTTCTTCATAAAATTGCAACGGGTTCGCAAAATGTGTGTGAACTATAAACGAAACTCAAGTAGAGGTAAAAAAAAAAATCGGTAGTTTACAATTCAAGCTTAGGTAGAGATTTCTAGATCATAAAATCGATTTCTTTAGTTTTTTCCTTATGTAAGCGCTTGTTATGAAGGAGCATATTGCAGTATTTCATTTTCATGATCATTGACGAGTATGCAAAATGACCATTATCCGAAAAAATACTCATATCAAAGAAAGACATTTATTGCTTGTCGGAAAGGTCTTACACGTTCATACTTACCAGGATTTTGGCGCACCTTGCTTCTACTGGGGCGGTGTATACTGATTCTATCGATTTCATGGGACAAAACTAAACGTGCTTCCTTCTTAAAGAAAACATGGGAGCGAGGCATAGTAACGACCTTTACTTAGATATTGGACTACATTTAAAAAAAAAGTCAACAACTGGGACATTTTTTAAAAACTATTTATCACACCATTATTTTGTTAGTGCAAACAATACATGGTATGAAAAAAAAAACAGTATTTGAGTACGTCTATAGTATGCATGACCCAAATTACAGTGAGAATGAGCCGATGCTTCTGGCGCAATGCTTCTGTAGATTGCCTTGAATCTCTACCAGATTCTTTTACATGTTCAACATTCTGAAGTGCTAATAACGGTAGGTAAGATTTTGAGCTACATCCTTATGGAGATTGCAGACACTTGGCATATAAATTTAAAGAGATGCATAATAATTTACTAATTCTTAAAAGAGCGAAACCCAAAGCACTGCTTCTAACATATGGAACGCTTGACCGGGTCTTAAGCGGCCCACACACGCTCAAACTTTTTCATCATTAGTATTGACGTCAAAATATTTGACACTTTTTGGATCGTGTAGGGGCGACATTGATAGCCTAAAAAGTATTGACCTTTCAGTTGATATTTTTTTGCGCAAACCGCCAATTTATTGAGCGTGTGTGGGTAACCATCAATATTTGCGCCAATTTCACTTTTTGATTTACCGCGGTAGAGAACGGATCGTCATGGCGCCATGTAAAGAAGAAAAAAAAACTTATCCTTGAACTCATAGATGTGTATGGGAGTTTGCCTGCGCTCTGGGAAATTAAAAGCAGAGAATACAGAGACACACAGAAAAAAGACACTGCGTATGACTCTTCTAAACAAATACCGCGAATACTATAAAGTGCACACGAAAGAAGAAATGAAGAAGAAGATAAATGCATTAATTACAAACTTTCGAAAAGAACTAAAGAAAGTCAACGACTACCAAAAGTCGGGAGCCAGGGCAGGAGAAGTATAGCATTCCTAAAGTTGAGGTCTTCGAATGAATTCCCAGTTGCCAAAATGAGAGTCAATGAGAGTCTGTCTGCAGGAGATATGGCATTGAGCATACCTGTGTCTTGTATGCTGATGTGAGGTCCCACAAGCTCCAACAATTCGTCAAAATAATATCCATTCATTGTTTAAAAGTTTTTATAATCAACTGGCTATTATTTCTCAACTCTTCCAATAGTTCGCTATAACCAATGTTTGGCGTGCAGAAACGACTGCTTGGCCCACTTAATTCGTTTCTTTTTTTTTGTGTGTGTGTGTTTCTTCTTCTCTTGCAAGAGCCAACGCTGTTGCTCTGTCCATTGCGAGGTCTACGCACAAACTGATTATTGCACAAAATATATTGAACGTGTAGGGAAAAATTCAAACTGACAATGATATTGAGATCAATACTATTGATGAAAAAGTTTGTGCGTTAAGATCAATGTCATTTTACGTTATGCCCCTTGGGGTGTGCCCTCCATTACTATACTAGATCTAAGTCTACACATTTCTTTCACTACGTGTTCTCATTGTAAGAATGCAGACCTGAAATAAAATTGTAAAAAGCTGGATGACAACAGAGATAAACGAAACCGAATGATGATAATGCAAAGTCTTTGATTTGTTCAAATGCATCAAAACTAAATCTTTACCTGTTAAGAGAATAAAGTTTGACCAAAGAGCTATTAAATTAACCTTCGAACGAATAACTTTTTCCCTCAGAAGATTTCTGTTCAAATGAAGAGCGCTAAATAATGGACAATTTAGTTTACATTTATATTATAAAAGGCAACTTTGGTCTCTTCTCCGCTATCTCCTCCAAAAGTGCACAATGTACAGTGATGAAGTTTACTGAATTTTCTGTCGAGATCAGTGTCCCACGAGACACAAAAAAATGAAAAAGAAAAGTTTGGATTTAAGCTAAAAATGCATTTTCATTATATATTTATTGTAATTTATTCATCCATTTTTTTGTCAAATTTGTTACGATAAACCAAATAACATTTAAAAGACTGTTCTCAGCGGTGTACAGTTTTCAAAGCTAGTAGCATTATTAAAACAAATTATCGTTATTTTATGAATATTAATACAAAAAAAAAAAAACATTTTGTTCTGAGGATGGAAACATTGTCGCCCTTTCTTCCATGGCGGCGGTTGCGAATGTAAACAACACTTCTGCTTCTTTTGCAAGCATTTCGTATAAAGTCTTATATCTAAGATATCAAACAGATCCACTAATTGTCAACAAGGAACAATGGAAACATTCACGTTAAGCCATTTTATTAACTTGCCACTCTTAATTTGTCTTGTATAAGTAATAGAGACTGTGCCTAGATCTAGATTTAGGATAATTACAAGCTTTAGCAATCCAGATTGTGGTCTCGGAGTAAAGATCAAGTGAAAACAGGGCTGCTTGAAAGATTGCACCCAAATTTAGTTTCTTTTTTTGCTTGATATAATGAATGTTTACAACGAAAAAGCGCAAAGAATTCCAATCTCTCAAGGTTCTTTTTATTTTAAAACTGTACTATAAGTGACTCTAGAGAAGCTATATATATATATATATATATATATATATGTTATTGTTGTAAAGTTTGCTTTTCTTCGATACAGATTTATGGCTCTGGAGGATAATAGCCTGTTATTCTTGTGAAATTTCGTTCAATTTCGTTCAATGTAATTGTCTTCCCCACCTGTTCATTTGAACGGGCATTTACTCTCGTGTTACATATTTGTATAACCTACAGTCTTTTTATTCCCTTTTGAATTATAGCATTTTATTATTTGAATAACACTCAAAACACTCAAAACATTGACAACAATGATATTTTTAATCACAGAAAAGGAAACGTGACAACAGTATTCCTCCCATGTTTTACGAATGACATGAGCATCTAATTATAGCCAGAAATGATCACGAACTATTTTATTCACAATACGTATTATCCCATTCGCTTGTCATGACTCTATCAAGATGAGCGAGTAAAGAGTTCAAGATCATCTGTTTGATCTCTTTACAAAAACTAATGCCAAACAAATGATGTTCGGAGAGAGAGAGAGAGAGAGAGAGAGAGAGAGAGAGAGAGAGAGAGAGAGAGAGAGAGAGAGAGAGAGAGAGAGAGAGCGTAAATGACTAAAGACAATTTGGCAGATGATTGAAAGACAAAACCTCAGGTGGTAAACATTATCAAAAGCTTTAAAACAAAGCGTTGCAAAGATTAAACCTCAGATTAACGTTGTATTCAAGAACGAAATTAATATCTAAATGCGTTTTGGTGTAGGATATTCTTTTAAATTGAATTTTACATTCTTTGACAGTCTCATTCAACCCTCCTCTATGTTTAAATCCATATTCTTATGGATTAGGGGTAAATTATGAAATTAATGTGTTTTATCTTGATACATATGTCAAACAGTAAATCAGGATAAGTCTAGGTTTGTCTTTTTTTTTTTACAAGTTATTTAGAAATACTAAAAACCGTTTACTCTTTTTTCTATTCCGCTTTCTTCCATATTTGGGGTATAGGAAAATTCAAACATTAGTAGATAATGGGTGGTTACCTAAATATAAAGAATTTTCTGTTGATGACATGGCAATCTTCTGAAGCTACCCCGAGCATGGAAGCATTGGTCTCTATTTTAAATTATGACACTGACTTTCCCTCCCCTCTTTTGCTTTCTCAAATGTTCTCTTTCCCCTTTTCTTTCCTCCCTCTTCTATCCTAAAGCGCCAAACAAAAAGCATTTAAGAACTTCTCCCGCCTCGTATTTTTACGTTCTCTATAGAATGGTTAAGTGTCACAATTCTCGTGACATAACAGGAGAAGGACATCTCAACGACGACACTAGTTGGTTATCGACAGGTTAGTTGAAAGCCTTTCTATTATAGTTTTTGGTTTCAAAAAAAAAAAAAAATAAATAAATAAACCATATACTTTTGCTCTGCAAATGTTCGTGCAACATGACAACATTATGATACTTCGAAAGAGCTTCGGCAATCCTTATGGAAAGGCAACTATTAGGTTCTTGAAATACCCATTAAAGAGGAGAAAATGTTGAAGGCTGTGATCAGAGAAAAGTAGCTTACATTTATGACGACAGTTTGAAATGCGCAAATCAATACGCACGCATTCAAGCGATGTTTTCATACACTTGGAGAACACGGGTATGTGAGCTTTGTTTTATTAGGATAGCTAAGATGCCTCGTGTATCAAAGCATGGTGAGAGAGACACGCAAAGATAGAAAGGGTGAGAGAGAGAGAAAGAGATAGAGATAGAGAGAGAGAGGGAGGGAGGGAGGGAAGAAGGAGAGGTAGGGAAGGGGGGAAGAGAGTGGTATATGTTACTTTACCTGGATAAAGTCGTGACAAATTGTGTCATTGGCCTCGGAGAGATGAGAGAGATAAACAGAAAGTAAGACATTTATGAAAAACAGAAAAGAGAACGTGAGATAGAGAGTATAGAGAGAAATAGAAATAGAGAGAGAAAAGGGAGGTAAAGAAAAAGAAAAAAAAGTATGGGGGGGGGGGGGGGGGGAGACAGTGAAAGGGGGAGAGAAAAAAAAATTAAAATGAGAGACATAGGTGAATAGCAAAGGAGGCCGAGAGATCAACCGCTATAAATTAAGGCATGAAGACAATTGACAGGAAGCTAAAGGTTATAGAGATGATAAACACAAATCATCTTCACCGTGATTGTCAGTTCAAGCTCTAGAAACAAGAATAATGGCTTACTTATATCGTTTTCATATTCCTTTTTGCTAAATAATTACACCTATGATTTCCCAAAATGCCTGGTTGTTATAGTCACTTTCATTCGTTAGATTTGTCTGCACACAATTTTTTTGTGCTCATCCGGTCTAAGTTATATTGAAGTATTGTGAGTTTCGCTGTTTTCAATTGTAGCAGTGACTTTGTTTTTTTTATTTTTACTAGATAGATTAAAAAAACTATAAGCTTCTATTGTCAAATAGCAGATAATGACAGATTGTATGCCGAAAAATCATTGACAAATCTTTAGTGCCTGGGTTTACCTGAGTATTTTTTCAACATCCATGTACCTTTGAGAAATACACCAGAAGATTAGGAAGGAGCTTTTTTATATTTTGAATGACGATAAATAAATTATTTTATCAAACGCTGCATTCTTGCCTGATTGATTTGGAATCATGTACGTTTTCCGCTGAAAATTGTGTTCATTTGGACTCAAAAATATTGTTTAAACAAAATATTATTCGCATTAAAAAAAAACTTAAATGTTTGAAAAATGTTCAAATCTGATAGAGCAAACATGTGTAGTTTATCAGATTCAAATGAAATTTGTTTTTACTTGTTTCAGATTGTCTAACGTGATTGAATAGTAAAACAATTGGGCTTTATTGTCTACCAGACGTGCAGTTCACCATGGTAAATTATTTTTTAAAAAAAATGGTCGATCTTTTTCTGAAATACTTTATTATGAGCAAGAGGAAGACGAGACACGGGCAAACCCATTGTGTGTAACGAGATTGCATCTGATCAACCGTGACATGGCAAATAGCCCCGTGGGTGTTCCTTATCTTGCTTTATTGGCTTTTTATATGAGCTCATTTTTTTAACTATCTTGTTTCCATGGCGATAACGTCCAACCAAAATCTCACAATTTGTCCACACTGAGCTTGATCACAAGTTCATCCCGCGGCAGCTTCCACCGACGTTGTGGAAATAATAGAGAGAAGTGGAAATGTCACGGTTCACTATTAAGTAGAAGAATCACATTTCAACAGTCAGTCAGTTTACTATAAGCAAATCTTGAGCTCGATACAGTTTAATTTTTGAGTGTGAATTTTATTAGATAGGAAAACGAACTGGTTTAGGACTAATCTTCATAAATGACTGTAAAAGAAATATATCCAAAGGGCGAATTAAACAAACGACTCGAGAGAATGGGCAGCTCGGAATATTATATTATCAAACTAGTTATAATAAAAAGAAATAAGTATAGATATAAATGTTAACATTAGTTAAGAGTTGTCGTGTCAGACGGTTAGAAGTGGATAAACGGCAAGTGCCGGGAATGTTAAGAAATGATAAAACAAAGAAAAAACAACAAAAGATCCGAAATCAAAATCATAACACTCTGAATGTATATCTGTTTTTTGATTTATTTATCAATTGATACTAAATCTGACAGTTAATTTGGTTTCAGGAGACTACACAAGCCCTCTACATAAACATCTAAATTGTCAAATCCAGTGTTGTCAAGTCCAACTGTCTCCGTAGTTCCAGCCTTGAAGAGATGGAGATTCACTTCAAAAGCTCTCACACGTGGTAACCCAAAAAATATCATACACTCTGTGTGTGTGTGTGTGTGTGTAGGATTTACAGAAGTGTCTGAGGTCGGCGTTCCAGTACTGCAAGGAAACTACAGCAAGCAGGGAATTACAACAGGTAGGCAAGTCGCAACATGCAGACAACCATACCTCTAGTCATCAAGCGATGGCATCTCATCAAACTAGGTAGTCACAACAGACATTAGGCTTCTTCGCGCAGGGAAGCCATATAAAATAGTTAGCTTAGATGCAACAAGGAAGACACAACTAACAGGCTGTAGGCTTGTTCCTGTTGGGAAGTCACATTTAACAGACATCAGGCTGGTTCCGACAGGGAAGCCACACATAAAAGACAGGCTGGCTCCGACAGGGAAGTCACAACTAGCAAATAACAGGCTGCATCCGGCAGGGAAGTCACAACTACCAAATAACAGGCTGGTTCCGACAGGGAAGTCACAACTACCAAATAACAGGCTGGTTCCGACAGGGAAGTCACAACTACCAAATAACAGGCTGGTTCCGACAGGGAAGTCACAACTACCAAATAACAGGCTGGTTGCGACAGGTAAGTCACGTAAGAAACAACAGGCTGGATCCGGCAGGGAAGTCACAACTACCAAATAACAGGCTGGATCCGGCAGGGAAGTCACAACTACCAAATAACAGGCTGGATCCGACAGGGAAGTCACAACTAGCAAATAACAGGCTGGTTCCGACAGGGAAGTCACAACTACCAAATAACAGGCTGGTTGCGACAGGGAAGTCACAACTACCAAATAACAGGCTGGTTCCGACAGGGAAGTCACAACTAGCAAATAACAGGCTGGATCCGGCAGGGAAGTCACAACTACCAAATAACAGGCTGGTTCCGACAGGGAAGTCACAACTAGCAAATAACAGGCTGGTCCCGACAGGGAAGTCAGACCTAACACAAAGAGGATGGTTCTGATAGGGAAGCCATACCTAACAGACAGCAGCTGCTTCCAACAGGGAAGTCACACTTTATGGACGGGGTAGGCTGATTTTAAAAAAATAATATCTTAATAGAGAAATACATATATATCTGTCTCAAAAAGGTATTTGGCAAGAAACGTAACAACTTATTAGCTCAAAAAGTTAACTTCGCTATAAAAGAAATAAATGACATATATAAGTTTAAACCCGAAATTACTAGTTTTTTTTCCTGCTAATCCTACGTAAAAGTTGCATGGGCTTTAGCTGGTTTTTATAAAAGTTGCTGTTTCTATGACTGTAAAATATACGAATACTTGATGACAAAGATTTCAATAGAGCTGGAGGCAAGTGAAACCTGTCACTGGTTTATTTTAAACTTATGTGTTCAACAAGTCCCCAATTTTCTACTGAGAGATGGACTATTCATAGTGCGGGAAGATATGATAACTCCCATTAAGCCACTTCTTGTTTACTCCAATGTACTTATGTAAGTCGTGATATCGGTGATAACGTTATAAAGATCTCAAGCTTTCATGAAATACATTAAGCTGTAGAAAAGTAAAGACATTATGATATATTGTTGCTGAAAAATTGTTGACAACAGCAGTATTTTGTCGAGAAGGAATAAGCAAAATAGGTGTCAGCTCGTGCTTAGAGGCAAAATTGGCCAGGGAGTGAAGTTATTAAAACGTGAAGATAAGGAAAGAGATAGAGAGGCAAGGAGGACAGCGTATAGCAAAGAATAGCTTGACGATTTACATTGTACAAATATGGCGTTTTTATAAATAAAAGGTATCTAGGTTTACTTGATCGTATCTCGAACTTTGAAAGAAATGGATGATATCTGTTTTCCAGTAGAAAATCTGGAAAAAAAACTTCATTATAAAATTTCCTATATTAAATCCCTGCTTTTTTTCTATTTCAACCAGTAGTTTTAAAAGTGCAAAGGAACTTTTCAACCATCATGGACATTTTGTATAATTAAATTATTGTGTCGTCAATTTAAAAAAAAAGCAAAACCCTGGCGTAACAAATGTATAATTATGAGCGTGAGCCAAATCCTCTCGAAAGGTAATTGAGATTCGGCAAACGCAACTAAGCCGAGTCTATGATCTTGAGTAATTATTTGGTGTTCTTTTCAACAAACAAAAAAAAAACACAAAAAAAAAAAACAAAACAAAAAAAACCAAGACACACACACAAAAAAAAAAAACACCAAGCAAACAAACAAAAAAACAAACAAACAAGAAATAGCAAAATCTCAGAAACACCTTTCTGAAAGGCGTCCATCTAAGAAACCTTTTCGCCTACCTGCGTGCTTTCAGGCCACTCTTAGTCTTAGTGCCTGTGTCAGACTGCCTCTCTCACTCTCGCTCCCAGTTATCTATCCTTCATTTCGTTAAAATAATTATATATCTGACCGTTGTTTATATTATTTTGATTTTAAAAAAAATTATGTGGGCTGTTTTTATTTCAGATGGTTTCGTCCCTTTTACTTGCGTTGCTTTTTTTCTTTCTTTTTTTCTTCTAGATGATTAATTTATTATGGTACTTTATTAATACAATGTCCTGTTTTATATAGTTTTTTTTAATTACTCTTTGTGATTAGTAAATGATTATCTCTGTATTGTTTGATTGTTTATCTTTATTGCTCTGAAGAAGAGCAGCTAAAAATACTGTCTTATGTATTTTTATGATATACCATTGTAACGACTATTAATACTTCTGCTATTAAACTGCTTTTGCTACTATTAGTATTACTGCTACATTCAAACAGTTTTTGTGTCTGTTACTATTACTACTTTTTATCAAAATAACAGTATCTAATTGCTATATCTCTGTCATTAATTTTGACGTGCTTGCTATGAGCATTTTAACATTTATCTTTACAAATCCAGATCTTCATACATCATCTGTACTTGTGTTTGATGTTTATGCAAAAAGCAGATTTTAATCCAGATCTTCATACATCATCTGTACTTGTGTTTGATGTTTATGCAAAAAGCAGATTTTAATCCAGATCTTCATACATCATCTGTACTTGTGTTTGATGTTTATGCAAAAAGCAGATTTTAATCCAGATCTTCATACATCATCTGTAGTTGTGTTTGATGTTTATGCAAAAAGCAGATTTTAATCCAGATCTTCATACATCATCTGTACTTGTGTTTGATGTTTATGCAAAAAGCAGATTTTAATCGCATCGCGGATTTCGGAAACCGTCGATTATGATGGGGCGATGGAATTGATGGTTACGATCCTAACTGCTTAACTCTCATTGAGAATTAATGTCATTGATCGTTGGAGAACAGAAGACATTTTTCAGAAAGGTTCCTACGACTATTTGAAAACAAAATATGTTTCCCGTTTTGGTTTCTGCATAATTCTCCTAACTTTGTCGAAAGATTTTTTTCGTACCTCTGCTACTACCACTTTTTATTTTGTCTTTTTTTTTTTTTGTTAGCTGGCATTGAATGGTGCTACAGCAGATAGAAAGGGATCTTTTTATCATCATCATCATCATCATCATCATCATCATCATCATCATTATTATTATTATTATTATTATTATTATTATTATTATTATTATTATTATTATTATTATTATTATTATTATTATTATTATTATTATTATTATTATTATCATCATCATCATCATCATCATCATTATTATTATTATTATCATCATCATCATTATCATTACTTTTGTTGTTTTTTAATAGCTGTCAGCATAATATTCCTATTTCTTTTCGAGGGAACTACAAGCATGTTAGCAACTACCCATACTTTGAGGACACCAGATGCATGGACCATGACGGGTTGTTGTTGACCTCTCCCCCACCCTCCTTTCCCCTCTCCCTCTTGGTCCTGGCAAGCACTGAATTCCGCACGCCATTAAGCAATAATTAATTTTCCCGTTAGTGCCACGGCTACAGCCACGAGGGAATTAAGAAAATCGTTAGAAAAAATAGAGGCAAATAGTAATTTACTCTGTTGGAATGTCCTGGGGTTCGCAATGTCTCTCATTTAGTTTTGGCTAGTGATACTTGAACGTGCTTCAGTAAATGAAGTAAAAAAAACCCAGACTTCCCAATTTTTTTCTCATTAGAGCCGCTGACCTACTTTCAAATTTCATGATCACGCTACAGAATGTCCATATATTGTGAGTAGAAGTTTTGAGGGTGAAAGTCTGTATGCAATTCAAAGCTCAACGTGCATATATTATCATTTACCTCGTCAGTTATGGAAATCGGTAGCTTTCTAGTCGTCCCTAGGGTCGCTGGAAAAATCTGAAATCACCGTAGGTCAGGTTTGTGTGTTAAATATTCTGGTAAAAATGTGATCCGTTTCATTCATCAAATATCTGTCTCTCTCACACTCACTTTCTCTCTCTCTCTCACTCTCCCACTCTCTCTCTCACACACACACACACGCTCTTTCTCTCTCAATCTCTAAAGAAGAAAAAGAAGTGTGATATAAGCTTAAACCCTCTTGGCCATGTTTGCACACGCGCCTGCTCCTTCGAGATAGTCCGGTCGCTGATTATCGTTGCGTCCTGAACGTGTGGATGTCGCGCGACTGAGAGGACGACACAGCATGTCCCTCATCTTTTCGGACACATTTTCTCTTGGACAACCTGCAGAGACGGAAACGGGCTCCACATCATTTAAAGATGAACGTGCGGCTCTCAGCGGCTGCCGGCACGCTAGGCTGAAGAATTAAGCTAATCACAGCGACAACGCAGGTTGCATCGATCCTGTGGAGCGCCGCAAATTATTTACATGAACGTAATCAAAGAATTGCAGGCCCGAGTCTCTCCTGCTTGGTTAGATAGTTCTACTTTTATTTAGAATTATTTTCAACCTATTTACACTTCACAGTCCCTTACGTTTTTTTTTCTCTTGCACTGGCTGGAGGCTTTTCCACTGGTTCTTCGATATCCACTCCTCTTTAACGACGTGTATGTCTTTCTCTCTCTCTCGCTCTCTTTTTATCTCCGTCTCCCATTCCCACTTTTAAAGCCAGTCTCCCGCGCTGTCTCCCTGAAACACCTTACTCTTTTATCTCTCTCTCTCTCTCTCTCTCTCTCTCTCTCTCTCTCTCTGTATATATATATGTATATATAACATATATTTATAAATATATTTTTTCCCCCTTCTTCTCGATTTTCTATTTCTTTGTTTAACGCGCTTTCCCGGGCAGTCACTCTCTCTCTCTCTGCCTTTCTCTCTCTCTCTCTCTCTCTCTCTCTCTCTCTCTCTCTCTCTCTCTCCCTTTTTATGTCTCTCTTTCTCTCTCCTCTCTCTTTTTCTCTCTCTCACTCAGTCAGTCAGTCTCACTCTCTCTATCCGTCAATTCTTTATATGAACCTCTCATAGAATTCAGCATCAAATTAAGTCTTCATTACTCTCAAGTTTTCGAATTTTTCCTTTTTCCTACAAAGTTTGCCGAACCATCAAATATTTACCCTTCATGCTGTTTACAGTCTAGTCCCTAGCAACGTTATCTTTCCATTTCGTTAGCGTCAGCTCTGGTTTTAATTTAATAGGATTTCTGAATGACTTGTTTATGCATTTGCTTTGAGTTTTGTTGGCAAATCGAAATTTCTGTAAGAGACGATAGATACTTTAGAGACAGTAAAAAAAATGGGTTGCGCTAGTTTAACAACTTGAAACACACATAATAATGTAAAGATTCAATATCGGAATATGGTTCTCAACCAGTGACCTGATTATTTACTTAGATTTATGTGCTGCGTTATCTTGCATGGTGAAAAAGTATTAAAAAATCAACAATTTTTATTTATTCATTATAAGCATCCAAGTGTGAAACAGACTGAGAGAATTACAGAATTTCCTTTCCAATTCTCTAGTTCTACAGTCCCTGGTATTTTAATGAAAATCAATTTGGTTTACATCAACTTTGGCACCATACACGGAATGTGTAAAGACATGCAGTCACTAGAGACAGTTTTATGTTGAAGTCAAGAGTAGCTGAGTCGAGCTCCATCCCAGCATGTCGGATGTCTGGGCTAAAGACCTCATCCTGTGATATCACAAACTTTGAATCCCAGTATAGGTGACAATACTGCCGCTAGAGGAACCATTCAGCCCTGCATCGTTCAGTCACAAACTTAGCAGAGCGTCACTCATTAACATCAGTATTTCAACTAAAAGCACGGTAATGTCGAGTTACGTTTTATGAACAAATGTAAAGGATTACCGAGTAAGTTTGAAACATTAACAAAAAATGTTAAACTATAAAAAATGCTTTCAATTTTAAATCACGTAAAACGCGTTCTGAAAACATATGCTGAATTTATTTAGACAGTTTTATTTCTATAGCGAGGAGAGCCATCAACATTTGTTTCGAAAGATTAACTTACAAAAGATTTTTATGAACAACATATAAAACTGGTTAGACGAAATAATTTTGTAGTAGTTGGGACTGTATCTCACTTTCAATCTGTTAAATTCACAAAAATAAAGAACCAGGCAAAGTTGTCATCTGCATAGGCTGGGGAAATAGCAATGCATGTTTCTATAGCAATGAAGACGGTAAAAGCAGGTAAGAAGCTAGCACAATTATATATACTCGTACTTATAACCTGGTGGCGTCAACTAATGTTCGACACCCAGCTCTAGTTTCGAATCTTGGCTAGATCGGTGCGATGTTGAATGATTGGAAAGAAAAAGAGTTGTCATTCACGATATTTTTTAGATAAATTAAAAATGGACAGTAGCCTTGGCAAAATAAAGCCTCAAGATATTGAAATATAAACATTCAGCTTTGGCAAGTGATTATGAAGCAGTGGAATCTGGTGGACATAAGTGTATGAGTAACGAAAATGAAAGTTATATATAAAGATAAGTTTTTGTTGAGAGAAACGGACATAGAAATCTTGCATAGAAATGAAAAAAAAAATAACAACAACAAATACTTACCACTTTCTATTCTTTTTCTTTAGGTCTTTTCTTTTTCTTTTTCATTTCTATCTCTTCCTTTTCGACTTTAACCATAAGTTTCATATTTTGAGAATATTCTTTTTCTTGGTTCTTTGCTCCCGATTCTCTTTATCCTATAATCATACAATTTTCTGCCTTGAAGTTTGCGTGTCAGCTCATGTTTCCGATTGTTTGCCAACCATCACTCATTTCCACCTCCCTCCCTCCCCTCCCCCCTTTCTCTCTCGCTTTCTCTCTCATTCCCTCTAGCATAGCTTCTGAAATTCTCTTAAACCTCTACTACTGCCACATACTCCACTCAGTCTCAGTCTCTCTTTAGTTGGATGCTTTTACACACACGTCAGTCTCTATTCTTTAACAAAATTATTTCTTTTCGAATTGGGTTAGCTTGGCCCATCTCCCTAATCAGTTTGCTGTCTTAGAGCCTCAACAAAAGATTTGCCAGACACCGCTCTGAATGAGAGTTTGAGGTTGCTGATATTCAAGGAGGAAGGAAAAGATCCTGATAACGACCTTAAGAAAGTTTCATTTATTTTTGCTCGACTCCTCTTCCAAGTCCCAGGTCTGAATCGATGAGGTTGTGCTTATAAACCAATGTTTGGGTACATGTTTTGGTGTTTTTTTTGCTGGCTCAGTGCACCATCATCTGTACTGTCATAAAACTGAAACACTATAGCCACAACCCGGAATCTTAGGCAAGAATTGAAAAGTATGAAAACTATTCTGAATCGTGAAATAGATGAGTTTAATTTTAAGCTGCTTTTCAAATGCAGGCAGATAAATAATGAAAATGTTTGCTGGATCAATGGACGCTCGGAAAGAAAATGAGAACTAAAAGTTTAAGAATTATTTTCCGCAAGTATAGAAAAAACTGGCGAGTTTCATCGAGACATGGCTGATAGAATTGAGGACATAACCTTAGGGAAACAAATATTTAAATGCGATTTATTGAATATTTTATAGATATTCATTTATATCTTTTTTTATCCCACAATTGTGTTATCTCCCATCTCATTTTGCAAATTATAATCTCTCTAGTATTCACCTTTTTCTATAATTCAAAACTTTGTTTTCCCCTCAATCTTTAATTGTTTCTCGTGATTTTCATTTTTTTACAACTGTTGTGATAACTTTGTTCCCTTTTCCTTACCTTCTCTTCCCTCTCCTTAAAAATACACGACCTTCGCTTTCTCTCCAGTATAACTTTTCATTGCATTTTTTTTATTAAGGAAAAAATTGCACTCAGTTTTATGCAGAAATTATTTAAAAATTCTAAATTTTCAAAAGATGAATGGATTTTTCCTACTCCATTATCTGCTTTAACACAACAGCTTGGTCAAACAGTATCGCTCTAGACACTCATCACTGGAGACGAAGTTTACCATCTTTCCCCAACGTCAGAGCTAAACCAAATATAAAACTGAGTAATTGCGCCATCGGAACGGATCTCCAACCTAAGTGGGAGTCGGTGCTGTCAAGAAAAGCGGTTTATATCAGTGTTTTGTCATGAATGTAAGGGGATGAACAGTACAATCCGTCAGTCAAAGATGTAGGCCTATCTGTGACTTTTTGGCACGTCCATTGGTAGATTTTTTTAGACTTTTGCCAAGACAAGCGTTATCGCTTATAATTAGATTATGTAAACTTCATGGAAACGAAAACTATAACAATTCATAAATAGTTACTCGACAGATTTCTTCGATTCTCATAATAAGACCTTGCTTCGATCATCAGGAATGTGATAAGACGATAAAGAAAAATGTTATAGCATTGCCCTTTATTTAAGCCTATTTAAAAGCACAAATGAACGGAATCAGCTTTCCAGTTCAGCCAACACATCAATCAATAGATTCTGCACCGAGAGACCTAAACCGTTCACAAGTACATACACTACAACCAAAGCTCAGAAAGGATTACATTGCGCAGCAACTGGGAACAAATTAAATCTTCCCCAAACAAGCATCAGGGGCACAACGTTCTACTTACTGTCTCTTGCTGCTGGGCGCACCTCATCAACTCCAGTAAGGTCACATAACTTTTTCTTAAATTTCATTCCTTCAAGATAATTGACGTGACAGCTTAAAGATTGAAAGATTTTTTTTAATTTGTTTTATTTCAACTTTGGCTATTACATTTTTTTAAAGTATCATTTTGTATTTGATTGGCCTTAGTTTTCTTTTTTTTTTTTAACCTTAAAAATGGCTAATTGCGACCATATACAGTACATTTTTCGCCTCAGATTTCAAATTTCAAATGATGATGGGATCTGTGACCTACGAGGTCCAAGCCGGACCATTACTGTACCGTTTCGGAAATGTTTTAGGTGGAGAAAAGCCTATTTTACGAGCCTATGTCTTGGCATGACACGTTAACATTGATTGTATATATATTTAGAGAGAGAAAGAGAGAGAGAGAGAGAGAGAGAGAGAGAGAGAGAGAGAGAGAGAGAGAGAGAGAGAGAGAGAGAGAGAGAGAGAGAGAGAGAGAGAGAGACAAAGCGAGACAGAGACAAAGAAAGACAGAGAGGGAGAAAAGAGGCAGATAGAATATGATACTGATAATCATGAGGATGATGAAGATGATGACGGTGGTGTGGTGATAGTAGTCGACTGATGGTGATGTATAAGAAAGAGATACAGCTAAAAATTAACCCCAACAGCTAGCGAGATAGAGACAGCGGCAGCCTCAGCCAGGCCGGACTAGGCCGTGCGTACAGATATTAATTTCGAGCCACACGGCGCTCTAACTTAAGCTTAGGATGAAAGCAATGAGTAAATTGCGCCAAGAGCGCCTTTGTTCTTGGTTCTGTTTGGTCTGGCCCACCATTTATTGCTTGCGACTTTTTTTTCCTCTTCTCTAATACCGTTTTATGTGAGACCTGTTGGTTTATTAACTCTGAGAATCGATAAAATAAGAGTGACGTCCTTATATTGTTGATAGTCGTTAAACTACCTGGGACTCTACTTTTGCCAGTAGAAAGGCCCCCCATACATCTTTTAAAGTTTGATAAATAAAAACGATTTTCTTTTAATTGCGTCAAAGTTGTTTCTCCAACAAACCCACAGTTGTCTAATGTGATAAAGAAACCCGAATTTAAAGGGTCTAGACCAAGATTGAGAATAGACAATTAAGCGTTAGGTGCAGGTCGAATGACCGTACGAAACAATAAAAAATAAAGAGAAAAAAAAACAACAACTTGTGCCATATTGTTAAAAATCAAAACAAAACATAATCTGCAAGCGTTTGGCAAGTTGGGTTTACTATTCTGAGAAACTTGAAGTTCCATGTTTGTGCATGTACCGGTACTGAAATTGCAATACAAAACCGTAGATGCTAAAATATGTATAGAAATAGATTATCAAATCGATCGATGTTTACTTTTCAAAGATGAATTAAAAACTAAGCAATTGTCAATCAAATCGAGGAAAAATTGTGTCTTTCACATTAGTAAATCAAAAAATGGAATAAAAATGAATTGTTCCTTTCAAAGTGGAAATTGGAAAGCCGGAAATTGAAACATAAATTAGAAGTAATTCGAATCGTTTTAGTCTTTCCACGCTATTGGCGAAAATGTAGGTGGACCTGAAATCACCAGCTAACGTGGCCCAACGCTACACTCGACTGTGTAGAAAACTTGCGGGTTTGTGAAATTGTGCCAGTTGCCTCTCTGAACCGAAGATAAACTGTTACTTTAATTTTCATTAATGGGACACATTAATTTTCCGTCACGGTTTCTCAGTAACCACGAAACCACGAGGCGTAAAATGTAAAACACCTGATACCTGTGTTAATCATATACCTAAGTCTTAAGACCATGTGATAAAATGTAAAACTCATGATACCTGTGTTAATCATATACCTAAGTCTTAAGACCATGTGATAAAATGTAAAACACCTGATATCTGTGTTAATCATAATTTTATACCTAAGTCTTAAGACCATGTGATAAAATGTAAAACACATGATACCTGTGTTAATCATATACCTAAGTCTTAAGACCATGTGATAAAATGTAAAACACATGATACTTGTGTTAATCATATACCTAAGTCTTAAGACCATGTGATAAATAACAATGACGATGGTGTAGATTTTCGTCAACTGCTCGACCTGCTTTTAAATTTTTACTCTCCATGTATGCTTTAGGCCGTGCGATTTGTTCAGTGAAAAAGAGGTTTTGGGATTACTGTAAAGAACAAATATCGATACATTCAAGTTAAAGTTAAAAAAAACAACAACATTTGAATTATCCTTTAAATAGCGAAAAAATGTCACGAGTTCTATTGAACTCTGCTTTACTGGCACATGAAGCAGCAGTATAACCCAATTTCTAACCTAGACGTTAAAAAGCACGGACGCTTCTAACAATTCTCAAAGGTGCCTGAATTAAGGTCAGGAAAAAAAAAAAGCTTTACATGAAATGAGCAAATGGTACGAGGCCTTCTCTTGAAGTTCTTTAAATTTTCAACTAGGTAGTTTGACGTATTTGTGAAGTCATTATAGGTTTAGATGGGTCAAAATTACAGGTACCCGAATTTTTCCAACCATTTCTTCCACAAAATCTTCATGAGGTTCAGTTGGCCTCTCTAGAATTCTGCCAAAATTTACAAACATGTTCTTACGAGCGACATTTTCATTTGTATTCTTTGAGTAAAGTAATGACATTTTTTTCCCTTCTTATTGCCCTCTGCTCGTGTCCCAATAATTTATTAATGAGCAGCCGCTTAGCAAGATCCACAGCCACTAAGACACGCCAGGCTCAAGGGGGAGACTACTGGTGACGTCCATCGATCTCGCACATAAATCAAATTAATTAGGCGGAGTTGGCTTAAAGTGTAACACTCTGGAGCTCATGCGGCCTTAATGTTTTATTGTCACTTTTTTCCCCCTCTTTCTCATCGACCTTTGGCTTTCTCCATCCCATTCATACTTTTATTTATATAGTTTACTAATTCCCTTGCAATCGGTGTGATGAGTGGTTGAATATACTATGTGACAAGGTTGTTCTAAGATAATATTATGTTTTCTTATATACAACCAAAACACTCTCAAAGTGATATATAGAACTGAGAAGTTTCAAACTAATCCAAATAATGATAAGTGACTATCATCAGAGATATAAAAATATCTCTTTTCGACAGTCATAAGTGATCTCTCTATAAGAGGTCTTTACAAATAACAAGAAAAAGTTCTGTGTACAGTGTCTTAATGTGTACTTGTTTTACACGATGTTGTCGCAGTATTAGCTTCCTCAGTGATGAAGCTGATGAAATAACACATGGTATCAAACTTAACTATTATTATACGGACATCGTTTACTTTAGGATACATCACGGTCAAACGTATAAAAGGTATTCTTGATGCAGCAGTTCATCTCATAGTTGCCACCTTAAACAGGTAAAAATGGAAGCCGTTATCAGGCAGTAACATTAAGGATCCGTTGTGCAAGCGCAAAGCCACACACATAATGCAGTGACTGGCACTGCCCAAAACTACGGAAAATCAGCCGTAAGAGAAAAGTTTCAACGCTTTTTTTATCATTTCCAGAAGTATCTGTTTGTAAGTTGAAATAATTATAACCATTTTTTTTTCTTTGAATTTCAAACCAACCATGAGTACACAAAAGAAAAAGGAGCAAATCATGCGATCTTGTGCTTTAACTTTCACCGGCGGACATCTTGTTTTGTAAGATTTTGATAATTTGTATTTAATATAACTGAGGGGAAAAGTAATGATCATATTCCCTTAAACTGGAATTACTGGTTAAGGTAATTTTCGATTATCCCAGTTCAACAGCAAAGTTTTACTAACGGTATTACAATTAAAACGGCTGTTATTGAACACAAAGTGTTGTGAGCAAAACCAACTCCTTGGTATAAATGATGAAGAGGCTTTCAGGTGATAAAGCCACAGATTGTGTTGAAGCTACAGTGATATCATATTGTTTTCTTCCTTCTGTTCGTCGCTATTTAATTCACGGTGCAGATACGACTGACATTGCATTTATTCTTTAAGTTGATGGCTCGAATCCCACAGAGGCAAGCAGTTTCCGGTCATTTTCATGCCTATTTCTAACCGCTGCGATAAATCTATAGCTCTTTATAGTTCTTCTTTTGGATCTTCCAAATCATGATTGCAGCTAGTCACTCAAGGGAACTTCGTGAATACTTTCGTTATGAACCTCTCTTTTTTTGCCAGGATAATAACGTAGTGATTTAAATCATAAATATTTATGCCTTGATTATATTAGTTGGTAGTCAGTATCCTATAGAGCCGAGCATTTTTCCATCATTTTTACTCAAAGCCTATTCCTAACCACTGCTGAAGTAAAAATATTATTATTATTATTATTATTATTATTATTATTATTATTATTATTATTATTATTATTATTATTATTATTATTATTATTATTATTATTATTATTATTATTATTATTATTATTATTATTATTATTATTATTATTATTATTATTATTATTATTATTATTATTATTATTATTATTATTATTATTATTATTATTATTATTATTATTATTATTATTATTATTATTATTATTATTATTATTATTATTATTATTATTATTATTATTATTATTATTATTATATTCATCCTCATCAAAACTTCCACCAAATCCCAAGATGCAGACCACACGATGAGATAAGCCAAAATATAAATTCTATAAAAATTCAAGGCGTTTACTATTATCCATGCAAAATTTCTCCTAATCTCTTGATACTGCTTTTCCCCCGATGTAAATCGCATTCAAGAGAAAGTCGCATAATTAATTTTTTTTTCTATAACGGCAAACAGCAAATTGATTAAAATGATTGCACTTTGCATTTTTATATTTTATAAAGCCTCTTTTATCTTTTAAATATGAATAGAAACATGTTCACTGCGATTGACAATCCATCAAAGGTATTTATTCTTATATCTTCAAAGTTTGTTATTGACAGATGTTGATTTCATGATGATGATCTTTCACGCTTCACTGATGATCGCTTACCTGCTGCGGGTTTTGTTATAGATTTATTGATTACACGAACAGTCCTCTCTTGACTCACCTTCAATTAAGAAGATAACCACCTCTATTGAACCTATTCCAAGTTTTCTTAAAAACTTCTTATTCAACTGATGAAGATGCTGACAATATATATTCCTAACCAATCATTAAAAAAAAAGTTTCCTTTGATTTATAAGTTTTCATTTTTCTGATTTCCTTGAGTCTCTCAGGTTAGGAAATTCTGTTACTTGTCTCACTCTCGATACTTCTCTCACGGACCAGTTTTGTCTAGATCAGAAAGCTTTTCTAGATATGCATGGCTCTGTAACATTCTTCACGTGTGTTGTTTCTTGAAAAAGATATAGACCTGTAACTCCTATTCAGTCGTATGAGCTTAACCCCATGAAGAACGATGGTTAACAACCCCCTCAAAGTTATAATATAATAATGGCTTAAGTGGTTTATGGATAGCCCCTTTTTACGAATTTCGTTTTAGAAGAGGGGAAAAAAAAGATTTTTGCAACTTTGGCAACACATTCAGAACTTTTGTTGAGAGTTAAAGGGGAAGGTGAGAGAGAGGGAGAAAGAGAAGGAAAATGAGAAAATAAGTATTATTGATTAAAATGGTGAAATAGAGAGAGGGAGATATATAAAGAGATAAATAGATAGAGAGGGAAAGAGAAAGAGGGGAGAGAGAGAGAGAGAGAGAGAGAGAGAGAGAGAGAGAGAGAGAGAGAGAGAGAGACAGACAGACAGAGAAAGGGACAGAGAGAGAGAGACAGACAGAGAGACAGACAGAGAGAGAGACAGAGAGAGAGAGAGAGAGAGAGAGAGAGAGAGAAAGAGAGAGAGAGAGAGGCTGAGGAAAACAAAAACTGTGATAAATAGAGAAATGGCCTAGCTTTAAGAGAGTTAGCAATAAAGAGAAATGTTGAATAAAAGCGAAACAGCAAGCTCGACTGACTTCTTCTTTCTTTCAGCCCTTTGTGAATAAATAGGAATAGAAAAAAGGCGGGGTTCTAGGGCCAGATAAATTTGCAAGTTAAACTATGACCTAATCATCTAATGGATATTTAGGTTCCAAGTGCCTTTACCACTTAATTTTTCGACCTTCCACGACACCACCGCTCTTTGCTTTTTAAAACTAAAAGCCTCATGACTTTACCCATTTAGCGCTTTTTGTAGATTTAAGCATTGCTTTAGAGCAACAGAATAAGGTGTCTTGCTTTCCGCATACGGACACGTCTCTACCTCTCCTCATCTGAATAGAGGTTACCTCTGAAGAAAAGGTTATGATTTAAATCGCTTTCACGACCGTTAGTTTCATGCTTTAATAAAGGTATAAAGCACCGTTGCCCCAGGTGGAATTAAAAATTTTAAAGACTTGTGTGAAAATGAAAGTCAACTTCCCAATGGAACATTAAAGTTTGAGGTGGATCAGAGTTGGCAAAGTCTGGTCTCTATTGCTCTCAGGTTGATTAGAAGCAGCAGTGGCATCGCGCGCACTTTTGGAACAAATGGTTCAGGAATTTTCATCTATGATGACATACTTGTGGCGCAACACGGTGAGCACTGCATTGAAATGCACCGAAATGAATGTTTGCAATAGTGTGAATTTATTGCGTGATATAGCCTGTCAGCTAAAAAGGTACTCTTAAATTTTCTTGCACCGCCATACCATAACGTAGGGCTGACTAGACCAGTGGTTCTTAACCTTGTTGGAGGTACCGAACCCCACCAGTTTCATATGCGAATTGACCGAACCTCTCTTTAATGAAAGATAAAATATGATTTTTTTCAAACTCAACACATAGATATGATTTTTATTGGCTCTGCCGAACCCCTGAGATCGACCCACCAAACCCCAAGGGTTCGATCGAACCCAGGTTAAGATCCATTGGACTGTGGCTTTCTTTTTTCTTTTTTTGTTTGTCCTTCTGTACATTTATATTATTTTCATAAATCTATCACAATTCGTACAACGTTAAAACCCTCTTTACCGTTGTTTATGAACAATGTCAAAGCTTTTTAATTAGATTCAGTCGTAGTGCCCTTAATAGGCGTATAAACCAATAGCAGGATGGATCAAACCCTCGGAGAAACATCATTAATTTGAGGGCGGTTACTACTGCAGCTATATGGATGGAAAGAAACAGACTACTAACTACTTGCACTTATCCTTAAATAATTATGTATGTTATTCCTTGATCAGCGTTATCCTAATTTAGTCAGCAAAGACGGAGAGCGAAATTTCTTGACTCCAATGCCAAGACCTACTCCCTTTAGTCCCCTTCGTCTTTAGACACATCGTCATGGCGGTCCCTAGGAATCCTGACCTGCAAATGATTGAGAGAGTAAATTAAAATTGTCTGATGAATAGAATTTAATTAAAGTCTGGGATGTCTTCAATATAAATAATTCACGCCGTTCCTGTTCAGTACAGAAACTTAGACTTCTGCATACTGTCGGGGAATACCCATAGATCGGTTAAAGCTTGAATAAGTAGCACAGCTCACGCAACAATTTAACTCTCTTTCTCCTCTCTCTCTCTGTCTCTCCCTCTCTCTCTCTCTCTCCCTCTCTCTCTCTGTCTCTCTCTCCCTCCCTCTCCCTCTCTCTCTCCCTCTGTCTGTCTGTCTGTCTGTCTGTCTGTCTGTCTGTCTGTCTGTCTCTCTCTCTCTCTCTCTCTCTCTCTCTCTCTCTCTCTCTCTGTCTATCTCTCTCTCTCTCTCTCTCTCTCTCTCTCTCTCTCTCTCTCTCTCTCTCTCTCTCTCTCTCTCTCTCCCTCTCTCTCTCTCTCTGTCTATCTCTGTCCAACTATTCCTGTGGTTTACAACACTTTTATATCATTTTATTCGGTACATATGTCTCGTGTATTACTTTCCCATCTCCCCCTGAGGATCTTATGGAAGCTCTTAATCTTGTTATAGTCTCATGGTAGTTTTAATAAACCAAATCTAATAAGGGCACCACGACTGAATCTAACTAATAAGCTTTGACATTGTTCATAAACAACGATAAAGAGACTTTTAACTTTGTACGAATAGTAATAGATTTATGAAAATAATATAAATATACAGAAGGACAAACAAAAAAAGAAAAAAAGAAGACCACACACATTATTTAGATTTTTTTTTTTGAGAAAGCGATAAATGCAATGATGCTAGAAATATTTTTACAGATCTGTTGACGTGGTGCCGAAATTCAACATCATTGTTTAACCCTCAATCATATAAAGTATAAAATCTAACCAATTATTGATCTAGCTAATCGGTATTCATTGATTCTTGTTGCCCGTTACTTTCTTATTACTTGAGAAAACAAAACCCCCTCATATTTTTGCATTTTCGCATTCACTTATTCCATGTTGTTGATAATTCCTCAGCCGTACTCTTAGCTCAAACCTCTGGATTTAATAAATGCTGTCAAGCGTGAGGTCTCTCACACCATAGTACCAGTATGTCATCTTCTCAAAGACTCAGGGAAGTTCCAGAGGCCCGCAGTGTAAAGCGCACACTGTGGAGATGTGATTGCTACTCAGTGACGAGACTGGCAACGTCCTAGGTGAAAGAGTTTAGGACCTACCGGTTACTTTATACACTACAGTAAATATGATCACATATTGTCCTGTATTGGATAAGCTATATCAATGCTTCAATTCATCAAAGAAATACGTCTTCTAATAAATGCCCAGTTAAATTTTAAATATTTTAACTACTATAAAATAAATTTATTGGGTCGGGGTGAAGACTGATGGCTAGGCTTACATTTGAATGAAATATATAATTCTAAATTTATATATATATATATATATATATATATATATATATATATACATAATTTATTTATTTATTATAGAGAGAAGTTTTATCATTCTCTTTTTAATGGTCACAGACCAATCCCTTTTAAGACAGGCAACATTTCTTCATGATGCTAATTTTGATGTGACGAATGCGTCCAATTTCACGCCAAAAGTTCAAATGTTTTCATTAAATCAGTAGTGCTATTTTCATGTCTTTCTCGTCTGTCTGTAAACAGCTCCAAACACTTAGGTTTTTTTGTTTGATGCTGTATCTCTCATCCTTCATGCTTTTAAGATAATGAAAAGCTAAATCGTGTAACTGCCTCAAGGCTTAGAAGCTCTTGAAAACTTTAAGAGCATCGTGCATTGATTTTGCTATTGATTATAATTTTTTTTAACGTTTCAGTGAGGAGACTTTCTCCTCTCGCTCTCAGCTTATCTGATTGAAAACAGTGATGAATTCGCATCATCATAAAGCTGAGGACTAGAGAGAAAACGTGCATCCGCATAAGCTTTGTCTCTTTACTTAATTACCTGCTTCTCGTAAGAGCTTTTGGAACAGTGAACAAGATTTGCTTCCGTTATCAACAAATTTAGAAAAAAAAAAAGTAAGTAGGTGAAAGAGTTTGAAACTATATATATGAAATCTTATTTTGATCATTACATGACCGCAGTAATTAAAAAAAAAAAAAGACAAGGAAATCAACTGATACTGGAAAAAAGTTTTGGTTCTTTACCAAGAGACAGTCTTTTAGTTGACCTCCTAAATATGAACTCGCAAACAATATGCTGGTTAGAGTTTGATTAAGTTTTGCAAGGAAAAAATTTTTTTAAAAATCTGGGATTACCCCTGTGGTTAAACCACAGAAAATTATTAAGTTTCAGGAATTCTTTGCGAAACAGACATGTAGTGGAACATCTCAGTAATCCATCATATGCTGTTGTCTGGTTAATTGATTGATTTGTTGATTCACTGATTGATTGAAAATAATTATGTTAAAGCCAGTCAGGTTTTCCTCTTAAAAGAGACAAAAACACAGAGTAGGGCTGAAAACAGGAGGCCCACCCGTCGAAGGTGTAGCCAAAACGATGACGGAAAAATTCTGGCGTATTTCTCAGTGGACATTTATCCGTACCGTCAGAGAGTTTTTTTTTTCATTTTTTTTTTAAACTTTTTTTTTTGTTACTTGTCCTTGCAAAGCTAACTTAAGAGAAGACAAGCAGAATGGTCGAAGGCATAAAAACTCATAAACAAACAAAACAAAACAAAACAAAACAAAAAACCAGAAAGAGGACTGCGGTAGAATCAGTCGGAAGAGACTGGAGGAATAAACTAATGCTGCAATCATAGTTCATTAATCCTCTTTAACAAAGATTGTACCTTGGATCTTTTTATATTTTCTCATCTTCTCATAAGAAACCAGCCCTTTTTAAAGTTGCTGTGATCATTCTGAATAGTTTTCTCCGGACTAAGTCTAACGTTCTGCTTGAGATAATGTTAGTAGTTTTAAATTGTTTCTCTGATTCTTACTCAAGGGCAGAAAAATAATTTCATTGCGGGATTTTCTACGGAATTAGAACTTTTGACCAACACATATTTTTCGGAAGAATTAAAAATTTCTGAAAAAAGATTATTATTATGATTATTATTATTATTAATTATTATTATTATTATTATTATTATTATTATTATTATTATTATTATTATTATTATTATTATTATTATTATTATTATTACTTATATCATTTACGTAAACAAAACTGTGAGAAGTAGAATAAAAATAATTCAAGCTTTAATGTTGCGATGGATGTCAAACGACTTGCGCATCTTTTTGTTTTATTTCCTGATCCTCCTCAGTAAAAATCTGACTGCAGGTACAAAGCGGTTTATCAGCTATCTCTCTCCATCGTCCTAACCAAAATCCTATTCAGAGAAGACTTCGGCTATGACTTCGCGGCCTGCAGGGCTGCTCCGAGCGATTTCCACAGCGCTGTTCACAAAAGTCTCTGCCGCCTTCCCGCAAAGCATTCTCCCGCGCTCTGCTAGACAATGCTGAAACTGGGGGGATTCAAAATATTGGTAGTTTCCTGGCCCCGGATTTGGGAAAGCCAGAGCTTCACGCACGTCCGTTCTGCACTGGACGTATGCAGCATAAGTCTGATGAAGTTTGTCATAGTCTTTGAGGCACTTGGAACTTGACAACGCTACAATGTGGTCTATGCCACCGATGAACGCAGATAGGCCGCGGTCAACTCGTAAATTGAGATTTCAGGGAAATCAAATCTCTGGCATGCGGGAGTGAAGGCTCCAACCCTCATGCATGAAGCAGCTGCCTCGATATCTGCAGCCAACTGGGCTAGGACCTGACGGTTCGCCATGACACTCCTCGCCTCTTCTAATGTTTCAATCTTATAACCTCGGATCGAGTCGTAACATCTAGGAGAGGGCCCGTAGCAGGACTCGATGGGTTCACTGCTGCTCTCGTAAGCTAAATCTCTTTGAACGACACGGCATTTGGCAGTAGTTGCTCATAGAGCCAACACTGCCAGCTTAAACAAGGGCAGACCCATCCTACGAGTTACTCACATCTGAAATTGTTAAGACGTAAGAAGCATTGTTAAACAAACAAAATAAGCGGACAAATCAAAAGATGAGACACTTAGACTATTTTCAGAACCTTCCAAATTAGCTAGGATTGCCATCTGCTCTGCTTGATACTTCTTTATCCACTCATGACAAACGAAATGTCTTTGTAGTTCAAATTTCATCCCGACTCATGGTTGGCGAGAAAAAGCCCATACGTTTGCAGCCATAATAAAATAAGTAAATATAAACATCAGGATACGTCCATATAGTACTCTGTTATAAAGACATACATCAAGGAAACGTCACTCTTCGAGCCTGCTTAGCTGAGTGCGGGCCATAAATTATCTCGTATTGACCAGCCTTATAATTTTAATGATTGATACAAAATAAATGCGTCTAATGCATGACGGCTCTTTCAAAAGTGAAATTTTGTTACTCCTTGCATCAATAATTATAATATCGAAGAAAATCAATGAAGAATAATTAACGATATGTCAATTTTCCCAAGTAAACGCAAGGTTACAAAACCACCAGTTTTAAACATAGCCATTTCGGTAATGATTATTATAATAATCTTGATTCAATCGGGAAAAAAAATTGGTTCGTTATGAATAATAATTTAAAAAACCAGATTGATCAAAAATAAAAATCAAAAGATTAAGGAACTCACAAAAGTGCTCAAACACAAAAGATGAATTCGACTTTCAGACTTGGCTGCTATTCGAAGTCGAAATAAGACCGTCAGTTCTGACAGATCTTGATGAGAAGAAAGCTTAGCGTTTTCTCTTCCTATATATATATACTAAAATTCTGACACCGACATCTCTGTCTAAACTAAATATTTCCAGCAATTATCTTTTTTTCAAAAGGTCAAACCAAAGTGGACACCACTCACTGTTTCCAAGTGCTGTGACATTATAAACTCTACACTCGGGTTACAGAGATTAGGGAGCGAGAATTGTCAGAAACACGAACAAATAATTACTAGAATAGACGAATGATCATGCTTTTCTTCCCACAAAATTACAGGAAGTTCCTGTCATGGATTAAATATTCATTTACAACGCATGGTTATAAACCCAACTACACGACTATTGCTCAAAACAAGCATTTTGGTTGAATTATTCCAAAGTTCAGGAAAATAATAATTATCTTGGAATTTGAATCTAGGTGTCTTAGCAAGTTGTGTTGCTAAATTGCCAATGCCCTTCCTTTAATAAAGAGAGAAACCATCAATGCACTGTGAAATCACTGTGAAGTTTCAGTTTTTATAGATTGGATATTTATCCATTGTGTCATGTGCAGCTCTGTTTTAATTTGGTTTGTTTTTGAGTTTTTTTCTCTACGGAAATACGTTCGTGTTTCATTGCTTTATTGATGGAATCCTTTTTATGTCCATAAAACACACTTTAAGAAACCTGGCAAATGGGATTAGCTTCCCATGACAAAATATCTTTAAAAAAAAAATAAAAAGACTCTGAAAAAAAATTTATGTTTCATGGTGGTTCATTCCAAAACAAGCTAAATCTGTACTAATATATTCGTAAAGCTTATGCATTTGACATGACTTTATGATCATGCAGGTCAGAGTATCTATGAATACAAGCTCTATAGCTAGAATATAAGATGCTTGTCATGATTTAACTTCTGAGCAAATATCCACTCTAGATGTGGAAAGCTCTACATTACTGTTTATATCTAAGCTTCATAATAACTTGCTGGCACTTCCTTGACGCTGATGGCCAAGTTATCTTCAGAGGCTCTAATTCAGTGGTAAGTCTCTACAAATAATTATAGTATCGTGCAGGCCCTGCAAAAATTAATCATAAGATGACCAATTCTTTTATAAGTCCACGTATTTATTAGCATAAATCTTTTCTTTACCGTTGCTGTCGTGTCACGGACAGAACAATCATTGGCTTCGGCAATGTAGCTTTTCACAACAGAGTGGGCTTAGTTATATTGCAAATAACAACGTTCCATACTGGTTTGATATATTTATGATCAGAGACTGAATTATACAGAGAGGGTCGAATGTATTCTATTTCCAGCATACAGAAGTGCTAGTGAGTTATCTTCTCGTGTTATCCTCCGTGTACAAGACTCAAAGAAAGGCTAAGAAGATGTTTTTCAATTCAGAACTTCAGGACAGTGTTGCCTCTTTAGATTTATATATCCTTTCCCTGGAACTACAGGAAAGTTCGGAATGAATGCTGTTTCTAGCACGTATAAAAGTTGGAAACGCTAAATGAATGATTTAAGATTATGGGATACAAGTTATGTGGTATGTGCTCTTTGGACTTTTCTATGCGATAAAAGTAAAAATCAAATTTCTTTTAATTGCAATTCGTCATCAATTACGTTACAATAACCTCTTTTACTTCACCACTATGAAACTTCACATTTTACAGAATTCGACATCTTTTTATATTCGAGCGTTTCATTTTTACAATGGTTGTGATCGTTTTTTTCATGGCTGATTTTTATTCTTTCTCATATTCTTCCTACATTTAACTTTTCAGAATATATATATATATATATATATATATATATATATATATATATATATATATTATATATATCGGTTTGCTTGGCAAAAAACTACCGACTTCTGGTTTGTGTGGAAATTAATGGATCTAGAATAAAACACTGTGAAAATGAAATTTGATCTATAAATTACCATAAAATATATTATGCTGATATGTCGAGATACGGATCTAAATAGATCATTCGAGTTTGTTTTAGCTCAGTAATTTATAACCTTAGAACCTAAAAATCCGACAGTATATATTATATCGGTATGTAGTAGCATATTTCACATCTTTACAACCTAGTCTGAATTTTTCCGTTTTTTATCTTAGCGAACAAATTGACAATCTTACATTCTTTTTCGATATTAAGGCTGGCGCTTGCTTGTTTTCCCCCGTTAAGTATATAGGCCACATATTACTAAGGGAGTATATCTGAACAAAATTACATATATTTTAAGTATACATCAAAATAAAACAGATAAATTTGTAGAGCAAACGTATAGCGTGCGACAAGATGGAAGAAAAAATTATACAGCACGTGATTGCATTATAAAAATAAGAGTCTGGAACACGTAGAGAAGAATGATAGTGTGGTTTTATAGATTTAAATGTCAAAAAATGATATTGAAAGAAGAAAAAAGATATAAGAGAGAGAAAGAGAAGAGCACAAAAAAAAGAAAAGAAGATAAATACAAAGACAGAGAAAGATAGAGAGCAACCCAAAGAAGAGAAAGAGTTACGCAAATGAAAGAAAGACAGACTAAGACATGTGTACAGTCAGAGTGCCAAACCACGAAAAAAAAAAAAAAACGAATAAGGGCGAGAAAAGCAAAGAGTCGCGGAGAAAATGGAAAGAGAGAACGATACGTACAAAAGTTAAAGGTGAGTCTAGGTATCTTACACTAATTTGCAGAAAAGGTTTTATCCCACTCAAAGGCACGCGCAAAGAACGATAAAAAAAAAAGTAATGAAAACAAAAGCAAGTATTCGCATTGTCGGGCGTGAGCTTAGACTGAGATCTAGATCTAGTCTAGATGGACGGTTCTGAGCAATTGATTTTCTCCGCCTGACTCTAGGCGGCTTGGGACTGGGCTGGTGGCGCCCTCTGAACGGGCTGCCGGTAAGGCGGTGCTTCTGGGGAAAACAAGAACAATAAAACTGGTCTCTTCTGATGGAATGTGACAAGGTGGGAATCTAACCCGATTTACACAGAGACACAAGCAGATTGAAAGGTGATGACGTTCGATGAAAAGGAGAAAAAAAAACAAAAACAAAAAAAAAAAACCGCTGTGCCACTCTTCAGGTGTCTCTAAATTGCTGTGCGTTGTAGAAGCATAAAAAAATTTGCATCAGGAGGTTTCAATCTCTTTGTTCCATTCCTTTTCTTTACCTTTTTCTTTGGGTGTAACCAAAAGGGAAAACGAAAAAAAGATCGAGATAAAGAGAAATGGAACGAGAAAGATATATATATATATATATATATATATATATATATATATATATATATATATATATATCCCACAAATATTTTTAATTCGTCAAATGGACATCCTCTACTCAACTATGTTAAATGACAGAGCAGTGTAGTCTTTCATACATCCAGAGTCTCGGCGACATATTGAGACGAATTTTTTTGTCACAGGTAG
>JAWDGP010006989.1:217500-302500 GCA_033675545.1 Elysia crispata
TCAGCTCTTTCCTATAGCAGCTGTTATCAGCTATTTCCTATAGCAGTTGTTATCAGCTCTTTCCTATAGCAGTTGTTATCAGCTATTTCCTATAGCAGTTATTATCAGCTATTTCCTATAGCAGTTATTATCAGCTCTTTCCTATAGCAGCTGTCATCAGCTCTTTCCTATAGCAGCTGTTATCACCTCTTTCCTGTAGCAGCTGTTATCACCTCTTTCCTATAGCAGCTGTTATCAGCTCTTTCCTATCATATTAAGGACAATTCAAGTGGATGATATCCTGAAGGAACGTGTCAATATTTTGTAACTTTAATACTGTTTGTGACATTTTCACATCGTCCCTTTTGGAAATAATTCTCTTAATATTAGGCGCGGCGAAAAGTTAAGGTATTACGTTTCATTAGCTACACATTAAGACATTTTGTGTTAAAATCATTAACTTAACTTTTCTGACTTTTAATCTATTCTTTCTTTATTTTTTTAAAGTATAGCCTTGCTTTGCTTTTTTGCATAACATTTGACTTCTTTTATTTCATCATCCCAAATGTCTACTTTAAGTGGTTTGCATTTAGTTGGCGAATGCCACTTAGCACCCAAAGTTTCACCTTGATTACAATAATTATTTACAATGCTGGATCCAAAATTTACTTACGATTTGAAAATTTAAGATAAACAACAATTACAGCATATAAAACTCAGAGCGACGTTTCAGAGTTGCTCTAACTAAATTTCAATCGCTGACGGCATGGCATATGTTTTTGAGAACATGACACTGTTCGCGAACCCTACCATTGTCTAATGCTAAATATGATAAAATTAAATTTCAACAGGAAGTTTTTTGTTGATTTCATATTAGACTGAACTAATCAGAATGCTGATAGCACTTGAAGAGAAACAAGTGAGCTCATTAGGGTATGCCATGATTTTTCATGACTCCTTTTTTTGTTTTATTGTATAAGATATTTACTTTTTCTGTCGCTTTAGCAGCTGAGTCATAACTTTCCATAGAAAGTTGTCCATCCTCTATAGAAGAGGATAATTAGAGCCGTCATATTGTGTATTTGCAATTGTTACCTTGATTCACGATTGTCTTTCACTTCCCATTCTTTGTTCTTTCTCCATATTAGTTTATTGGAAACTTTCGTTACCATAATTTATTATCCTACAAGAATATACTATGCTAAAACAATCGCTGATTAAATATCTATAGAAGGAATAAAATTTCTTCTTTTTGTAAAAGTGAACGTGACTTGGAGTTGTTCTGCTGGTAAGGATCTTGAGCAATTTATGAACAATTCTCGTAGTTATGTTATAAACAATTTAAAATTTGACAAATGACATTGGTATTTAATAGCATAGCATTTTGTGGGGAAAAAAATTAAAGGAAACAGCCTTTTAGCATTTTCCTAAGTTTCTGACCATGAAGTCCAAAAATATAAAAAAAGAAAAAAAAAAGAAATGAAAAAAGATTTTGAAGAAGTTTCGATGTCCCGCCATGGCAGTCAATCTTTGCTCCACAGCTACTTGTGGAAATGAACTGGAGAGATTTTGTAGACAAAGGCAGTATTTGAATAAGCCTCTTCTGTCTATCTCGCCGGGTTTACTTGCTTAGAGGTGACGTCAATGCTCCTTAAGTCTGACTCGAGTAAAGCGATTGCTTGCATTTATAAATGGAGAGGATTGAAGAAGTATCTGATGTGCCGAGGTTAATTAACTGATACCAGTATCTCCACCAGTGTCTTCTGTAGTTAAAAATCTGGCAATCACAAGGTAACTAAAAGGGTGAATACTTAGTGATAAAATTGCGTGGCGTTTCAGCTTTCCTCTAGCTGCCGTGCTTTCTTACTTTCTTACCATCTAGACTAGTGCTCGTCTAATTTTCTCAATTTTCTGTCATAGTACTATACTAACTCTATGAGCAGTTCAAAGCATTTGAAGTGTTAAACTTCTCATCGCATCATGCTAAGGCATAAGTAAAGGTCCAATATTAACATGCAGTGGAAAAATTCCATCGCCGAACAAGTCTCCAACCTAAAGAAACACATTATGCATAGTATTTAACTTACTACCTTGATACATCAGTCTCCAGCTGAAAAGCTATTAAAGCGGTTAACTCTAGGTAATCACTTCCGCTGGCTTGATCACTACCGATAACCATTAAACGTGCTCTTTGCCACCAAAGAAAACAAGAAAGATATGAAAAAAAATGAAAGTATGACCAGGGTTTTCAGGTTTGGAAAGTTCACTTGAACATTGAAAGGCTAACTGTGTTTTGGGGAGGCTATGCATTGGTTTAATAATTGTCAAACTTTGAAAGATATCAAAGTGCAATAAATATTTAAAATAAGCAGATAGCTTGTAACAAGGAACTTAGTGTAAACTGGGCGTTTGTATAAGGACTTAGTAAAAAAGCAATTGAACGATTGAGTACCAGTTGCTTTATACGTTTCTTTTGCATTTCTTTCGATATTGTATGAATTATAGAACAATATCTTTGGAGTCGTACGAAAAGTAGTTGAATAAAATTGTTTTTCTTGTTTCTTGATCCCTATATTTATTGCAATACACTTTCATATTTCGTATACAATTTTTTTTAGAGATAGATTCATTCGTATTATACAAATGTCATTATCATTATGTAATATGAGTAACCTTAATTTTTTTTCAAATGAAATTTGATTGAGTCTACCGAGGTTTCTATTAACCCATACAGTTTTGCATGGCTATCCTATATTTTTTGCTATCTTAATAATGAAATGCACCTGCAGCTGTTCCGTCAAAATTGTTTCCAGACATTCATTTAGTGTTGACAGCGAATAATTCTTTTAAAGGATATTATTTCTGTAATTTTCTAACCTCTCGCTCCAACCTCTTTTCATAAAATCTTGTGCACATTTATCTTTTCTTTCTCCCTATACCTCTGTCTTTATGTTTGCGATTGTTATTATTACTTTTCTTCTTCTTCTTCTTCTTCTTCTTCTTCTTCTTCTTCTTCTTCTTCTTCTTCTTCTTCTTCTTCTTCTTCTTCTTCTTCTTCTTCTTCTTCTTCTTCTTCTTATTATTATTATTATTATTATTATTATTATTATTATTATTATTATTATTATTATTACAACTATTGTTGTTGTTGTTGCTGTTGTTGTTGTTGCTGTTGTTGTTGTTGTTCTTGTTGTTATTGTTGTTATTACTATTCTTGTCATTCCAATTTATATTATTATTATTATGACTACTACTACTACTACTACTACTACTACTACTACTACTACTACTACTACTACTACTACTACTACTACTACTACTACTACTACTACTACTACTACTACTACTACTACTACTACTACTGCTGCTGCTGCTGCTGCTACTACTGCTACTACTACTACTACTACTACTACTACTACTACTACTACTACTACTACTACTACTACTACTACTACTACTACTACTACTACTACTACTACTACTACTACTACTACTACAGAGTTGCACTTTTTTGCTCAGGCATCAGCTATTTCAGCCGTTTTAAAACAGAATTACTTGTGGTACAAAAAATTTCTTTCACAAAACCGATTGACTTCTTTAGGTTTTGATACTTTGATCCTTTTTTCTATTAATCTAACGACTTTGTCTGTTAAAGTATTTTTTAAATTTGGGACAGTGTTGATATCTTTTAATTTTCCATCACAAATGAGGTTCAATATATTGCATATCTCGAAGAAATGTAACCAGGAGGTATTGCGTTTTTTCCCAAGTTGTGGGCTTTTTAAGGGCAAGTTGCAAGGTGAGACTAGTTTTGAGTATTCCTTCAAATCTTTTCTACTGATTACAAGTATATGGGATGAGATAATTGCTGAAAAAAAAATTAGGGCGAAAATATATTGTATTGCATATGAATGATCTTTTTCTTACTAAAAATGCATTATATATTTTATTTATTTTTTTCAAAGAAATTTGGCACAAAAGTACAAGAAGGCAATTAAGTTTTATACCATAATGGTGGTGATTTTTTCATTTTTTTTTTAAACTTTTTTGTAGGCCAAACAGTTTTATTGTTATGGGTATTCAATGTTTGAAAAATGCGTGATTTCAAAATCGGATTAGAGCTGCACAAGGTTAAATGACTTGAAATTTACGTCTAGTTTTACGCATCACTAAACCTACCTCGGGTGGTGCTGAATGGCTCTTCATGTGAAAGTTCATAAACACCCCGGACATGTCTGAATCAATTGCTGACTGGTAAATTATGACAAATTTCACTCTTAATTAAAACTCTTACGAAGAATGTTGAAAATTTTAATGACTATATTCTGTGAAAACCGGTATAGCTCGACAGATCCTTGAAAAGATTATTTTCACAAAATTTTCAATGTAATTGTGTACTTTTTTTTATAATTTATCAAAGAATCTACACCAGTAATCAAACAAGATCATGTAAGTTTGAAAGTTACTCTCAAAAGCTTTTACTGCACCAGGTGATCTTTTAAAAACCACCCTGCGAAAGAGATTAAAAAAAATCGCACTTGTTGTGAGAAAAAATCCTTTCTGGACAAATTGTATCAAAGAACTTTGAATGTCGTTGCCACTGATGCATCGACTGTATTGCCTACTTTTCTATCTGCCTTAAGCATCTTTATTTTACGCTTCAGATGTCTGTGAATGAATGTATTGGACCCACCAGTGACACTATTTTTTTGTGCTCCTTTCTTATTTCTTTTTCTTTTTTCTTTTTTAAAAAAAATATACTAGGATATGAATGTCGGGCTGACGTAGCCATAACTGCCCGGACTAGTTCTAGGTTTAGACAGATTCATCGTCCGCAAGTGATGACTTAGTTTCAGAGGATAGTTACCCAAGCATCTGATGAGGTTTTTGCCTGTGACCTGAAAAGAAAAAAAAAACCTGATCAGAGAGCAGGTATCCGCATAGATCTTAGAAATAGATCACGTTGAAGAGATACTGGGTGATCGCTCACTTGGGAAAGGAACAAGAGCTGAAACCCTTCTATAAAATTAGTTTGTGCATCTTGCAATGTCACTTTAAATTCAACATGTATAGTAGGAAAATACTTGATAGTTGGTGATCATGTTGATAGGTAAGTTATTGAGTAAAAATACTAAAAACTAGCATTTCACAAGTGTATGCTTGCAAAAAAGACATATATTCTACAAAATAATTGTTTCTTTAATGTTATCTATTGAGCCAAAATAGAATAAAGAGTTTGCGGCAGGAAAAAAAAGTTGTTCTTTTTTTCCAATTTCTTTACCAGCTTTGTTACGTTATAACTTATTCACATTTAGAACTTTAATCTAGATAGGGATATTGATCTAAATAAGAACTGAACTAAGCTTTCCAAAATTCGTCTCTCTCTCTCTCTCTCTCTCTCTCTCTCTCTCTCTCTCTCTCTCTCTCTCTCTCTCTCTCTCTCCCTCTCTTTCTTATCTTTCTTTTTCTCTATCTATTAATTAATAGACTGGTCCTTCCCCTTTTCTATCTCTGTCCATCTGTTTAACTCTCATTCTCCGTCGGTCTGTTTGTTTATCTTTCGCTTCAGTCATTTCCCTGCTTTCGACTTAAACACCATTCTGCGCTTTTCATTCTATTATTTTTTTTTAATGAAGGGTGGTTGAAACAAATGCAATAATATTTCTTTGAAACTGATTGATTAAACTAGTAGAACTCTCGATGGCTATTGCGATCTCTTTAATAACAAAGTATTTCTCCTTAAAAAGAACACAGAATGTCTTCACTGTTCCACCGACAAGATGTAGCTCGAGCGCGCGATGGAACCCTTGAGCCTAGAAGGAGCGGATTACCACGCGACCGGCGGCGATCTCTTGTGAGTGAAGGAGAGAAACATGGACCACAGGCAGCCTGGGATAGGACATCCGCCAATTCTCTCAGCTAGAACGTTCTGTAAACGACACCCTGGGATAGGTCCTGGTTCCCGGCGGTAATTGTCTACAGGCGCGACACACGTCATCTCTGCTGAGGCTGGAAGGAAAGTTCTAGTCTGCTGGTGATGAAGTGCTCGAGTTTGGCGGTCAATGGGTCGGACGCAGCGGTTCCGTCAGTTCCGGAATGTTCTCTCACTAATAGAGATGATAGTGACATACGGCACTCGCCTCGTTTTGGTTACAGTGCTGTTCTTCTTTTTGAAGAGGATGAGACACGAAGAAACTGTTCCTTTTCTTACAGAAATCGAGCCATGTTCAATTACCTTCAAATCGACACGAAAACAAGTCTTTTCCCAGGTTGTGATGTGACATAAGACATACTGTTGTATCAATGAAGAGTAATGAGAATGTTTGCTTTGAAAAAAAAACTATCTAAAAAAGCAACACTCCGATTAAATTTGTTCTAATTTTTTAAATAGTGCAGCATGAGCCGTTTAACTTAACTCTCCTTTTTGTCGGGAAAATTGTAAGACTTTTTCTTCGACAAATTACATTTGAAGTCCATTGCTTTTTTTATTTACGATGGACTTAGCTGCACTGTCCGCGGTGTTGAATATTCTCCTCTTCTTTCTATGATCGTCGTGCCAAAATCTATTACAAAAATACGAGGGCAGGCTGATAATTAAGTTCCGTTTGCTAATAACTAGGTCAATTTTCGTCACATCGACCTAAAATTTCATACATATGCTCTCGAACCATTTTTCTAGACTTAACTATAACAACAAGTTTGTGTGACGTCATTCGTGCTCATAATGCAGTGACGCGCAACACATGATGTGGTAGCCATGTTTATGAGACAATGGCGACTTCCAATGACCTTCTCATCAAACAGCGCTCTGTTATCGAGTTTTTGGCAGCTGAGGGATGTTCTGCTGCAAACATTCATGCAAGAATGAAGACAGTTTATGGTGAAATGTGCATTTCAGACTGTGCAGTTCGCAAATGGGTGAGAATTTTTAAAGGGGAAGACCCCAGAGAGACAATTCTGCGTGATCGAAAGCGTTCGGGTAGGCCCCTTTCCGCATCGGACACGGCTCATCGAGAGAAAGTTGACTGCATGATTAGAGCTAATCGAAGGGTCAAACAAAAGGAAATTGCAGATGAAGTAGGCATTTCGAAAGAACGAGTGCACCATATCGCCACAACTGTACTGGTTTACCGAAAAGTCTCTGCCCGTTGGGTCCCAAGACAGCTCACTGTAGAGATGAAAGCGCAGAGAAAGGACATGTGTACTCAACTCTTAGAGCGTTACAATGCAGAAGGAGAAGCATTTCTGCAACGCATTGTGACTGGAGACGAATCCTGGGTCCACCACTACGATCCAGAATGTAAAGCCCAATCGATGGAGTATAGGCACAAAACTTCTCCAAGTCCAAGGAAGTTCAAGGTTGTTGCCTCTGCAAGAAAGGTCTTGTTCACCGTTTTCTGGGACATGGAGGGAGTGGTCCACATGGAATTTCTGGAGCAAGGGGCAAACTGTGAACTCTGAGCGATATATTTCAACACTCCGAGCTCTCAAACTCCGACTCAGACGTATTCGGCGTGATAAGGACTCAATCCTGCAACACGACGATGCGCGCCCGCACACCAGTCGCCAAACTCAGGACGCCTTAAGGCAGCTGGAACTTACGACCCTACCTCACCCTGCATACAGCCCCGATCTTGCCCCCTCTGACTATTATTTGTTTCCCCAACTCAAGAAGTACCTGAAGGGCCATCACTATGACAATGATGAGGAAGTTATCGCAGATGTTCGCAGATGGTGCCGTGGACAGCCGTCTGAATTCTTCGCTGACGGCGTGAGCCAACTAGTGAAACGTTGGAGGCGGTGTGTTGATCGCGACGGTGACTACATCGAAAAATAGAGTGCTAAGTATGTAGCTGAGATATTAAGCTTTCGTTTGACGTATTGTTTATGTATATGCTGTGAAAAATTAAAAAGTTATGATTAAACGGAACTTAATTATCAGCCTGCCCTCGTATAATAAACTTTTTTTCAAATTTATCAGATTTTAAATGATATCATTTTATAATCCTGCGGAATAACTTCTTTTCCTTATCAAATAAAAGATAGAATCCAAGTGAATGAAGTACATTGCTATCATGATTATGCTGAAAAACCGTTTATACATTTTTCCCTTTTCTTCAATAATCCACCAATAATTTCCTCCGGACTGAAAAAACTAATGAATCTTTCAACATTCTCTAATCCTCGTTAGCATGGCAGCATTTAAACTATTCTCTCTCTCTCTCTCTCTCTCTCTCTCTCTCTCTCTCTCTCTCTCTCTCTCTCTCTCTCTCTCTCTCTCTCTCTCTCTCTCTCTCTAAGCCGACAACTGGTATTGACAGTTTCACAGACAATATTGTCTATCTCAAGAGACAGACTTCCGCCACGCTACCAGAAAATGAATGTTATTGATCGAGAAGATTCCAAACAATTCTTTCTAACTTTTTTGTGGGAATTATCGTTATTTTTTGGTCAACTCAATTTTTTTTCCTTCTACTGCAGGTCAACATTTTAGTGAGACAAGATTTCTTGCTTCGTTTCTGGCCTAAAATGGCGAAATGATATGGAATCCATTGAAGAATTAGAAATCTCTCTCTCTCTCTCTCTCTCTCTCTCTCTCTCTCTCTCTCTCTCTCTCTCTCTCTCTCTCTCTCTCTCTCTCTCTCTCTCTCTCTCTCTCTCTACTCTTTTTTATATCTTGGTTAGTCAATCTCTTTTTTGTCACTCTCGGTCTCGCTCTACTTCTCTTACTCTAACCGTCTGTCTGTCTCTCTATCTGCCAGGCTGTCATCTCTCTCTACTTATCGATATATTTAAACTTCAGACTTTCTGTTTCTCTCTCACTCTTAACCTTTGTTTCCTTTCCTTCCAGCTATGCCCAGATTTATAAATAATTATATTATTTCAATATTTCGTCATCTTTAACTAAGAGAATAATATAAACAATATTTTTAGTTTTTGTTTGTAACATGCTTATCTGTTGGTCTTCAAGACAAAGACATGTATTGAAGTTACTTTAAGATTATTCGTTGAATAGTACTCCCGTTTGATTTTAAACTGATGGTGTAGAGAATACAGAAAATGACTGTTCTATTTCCTTTGTTCTTATTTTCGATTGGATCTCGTTTAACTTGCATTTTTACTCAACATAGCCTTGCTCCAGCTTAACGCATTTCGATGTTTACATACCTTGATTTAATACTGTCACTAAAGTTGATTGATTAAGAAAAAAAATCTTGATAAAAATTTTTTTCTCAAAATAATGAGTACTAAGGAAATTGTCTGAAAGAAATGTTTTTGTAGCGATACAAGATACATTCTATAACATTGACTTTAAAATAAAGACGAAGTTTATGTAACCCACAGCTAGATATTTTTTTTTATATTAATGAATCGGACTGGTAGTTAATTTTTTTCATCTATTAATCATATTAGCTCCTTATTTCGCTACTTAACTATGATAAAAACTGAACAAAAGTAGGACAATTACTTTTTTTTTTTCAGAACACGAGATGACATTGATAGACATTCGCAAGCAGTTAGAGAATTCGTATCACCCTGAGTGTCTAAAATCCGACAGTTTTATGTACACATACACACACATCAACAGTTATGGCGAGAAGCATTTTGTGGGAAAACCGAGAATCGCGGTAGAGCTAGGTTAAAAAATAGTTTATCAAGGACACGAGGAAAAAATAAAGAGATATACTTAAGTTTTCAGAGTATAGTAAATAATACAATTTTGTTTTTATAGGAGCTTCACAAACGTACAATTTTAACGAAATATCTTATTTTTGCACAGATATTCTTTTATATGTGATGAATTAGCAAGAAAAATAAGCAACCAATATCCATCTAGTTGTTAAAAAAATCCCAATAACATCAGAAAACGTTAACGAATAGTTAACACTATCTGGTGAGCAAAAAAAACTTCAAATGTTAACCAACAGAAATGTCTATTTCCTAAATTTTCTGTAGAAAAAATTCAGAGATTTTGGAGATGAAAATTCCAAACGAGAAAGTATATTATAGCATAGAGTAGAGGGTGCGGTTTTGCATTTCATAGACAACATCGTAGGCATACTGATAGTACAAAGATATACTCAGAATATTGTCTATTGATTTCTCAATTAAATCTTCTACCATCTATCACCGTAACCTTGTAGATCATATAGTGAATATAAATAACTATAGAGGATTCTATTAAACATGGAAATGACTGGTCAGCATAAATTTTTAAAAGCTCTCCAAGACTGATGTGAAAGTAAACATCTGTAAACAAGACCCAAGAGATGTTGTAAATTTTCGAGGATAAGTTTACCACATTCTGAGCTAAACCTTGGAGGTTCACAGTATGACAGAACAAAAAATCATATGTATTTAAGAGTAATAGTATACCAACAGCTTAAATGGAATCCTCCTGCATCAAATGCTTGAAATAAACTGAACCATGACAAACTATGATCCGCAAACGTATTACAGATGATCAGTGTAACGATCTTTCTGTGCATGTTGAGGAATAATGCTTTGAAAATGAGTTCCATCTGAAAAAGCGACGGTGACGGCACCCTACAAAATATGAATAACTTCAATTAACTACAATTATGTTGAAAGACCAACATATATCTTTAGCGACCTGTTTGATTAATTCACAAATTTCTGTATAGTTTAAACATCGAAAGACATGTATCTTTGGAATTCTTAAACATTCTCTTCTTGTGCTTCATTTATTTATAATGTATGCATTGAAAGTTTTTTTCTTTAATATTTTTACATTTTAGAACGGTAAACAACCGGTTTACTTTCTAAACATCAGAACTTATAAATCTTATCTTATGTCTATAGCACTGGATTGTTGCTCACCTTTTAGCATTTATTTACAATAGTATACATCACGACAATCACTGGGCGAGGTCGTCCATAGAAGTCGAGACCGAGAAGGCTGCAGGGGTTGTTGTGGCATCCTTTGGAGGAGCAACCATCGAACACGGTGTTGCCAACAACCGACTGCAATAGGATAAATACTGAAAAAGTTTTTGCCAGTTTTGTCATAAACAAGAAAGTTATTAATTTCCCCTTTTAATTCATAGTTCACTCTTAGAGCTAAGTATTTCTTTTGAATTATTTTTATTTTTACTAATTTTTCCCCTTCCCGTTTTTCTTAACTGCTGGTACTACATTCTTTCGTCTGTAACACTGAAAACAAAATGGTTTCCTGAAACGTTCAATAAAGTTTATCTGATCTTGTCTTATATCAAATATGTGCTCTGAACATAAAAAAAAAAAAAATTCAGAACTTATTGTCCTGAGTGAGGAAAGAATAAAATATGTAAAACAAAATGAATGATAAGAAATTTTGACTCTCAAAGTTTGGTTCAATGCACTCTCTAATCAGTTCGATTAGAATATTTCAAATCTGCCTCTAAGATTACTCTATCGTTTTATCCAACAAGTGTAAGTATGTTATTCTTCCCATAAAATTAGTGACTATAAAGTCTCGATGAAAAGTTTCTTTGGCTTCCCAAGTACTCGTCAAACGGGGATTTTCTGTAGGCCAGACGGTTACTAACAATGTATAATATTTCAAAAGTATTATTGCAAACCAAGAGCGTTGATTTTTAAAATACCTCATCCAAACTAGGCTACCAAAAAGTGATACCTTTTAATGCCATTTCTATATTTCAAAAAAGAAATTCCATTGCTGCTTTAAATCTTATCTTAGTTGAACTATTTCCATGCATTTTTTTTCCTCCGATTCATTTTATTTATTTCTTTTTCTTTTTTTTGTAAGTACAATAAAGTTGATCAGATAGGACGTCCCAGTAGTATTGGAATGAACCAAAATTTGTCTCACCTCAGAATCCTGTCTCATCCTTGCGATTCCTCCAGTGTTGACCGCCATTCAGAAAGAGGGCGATGGACGGCCCATTCAGTATTCATATCACGTAAACCAATTACAAGGAAAGGCCCGACTGAGCCTCCATTTTGGAATTGACACTTAGAGTGGGACAAGGAGACGTCCGTTTTCATTGGTTGAATTTCACTTCCTTGGTAGTAGCTACGGAAAGCTATGGGGTGAGAATCTGAAAACGAAGAATTAAAAAAAAAAAGATATATTTGCTTTGTTCAGCTTATTCCCTTTTTTCTGTTGTTCTCTGGTTGAGGCTTTGGGTCTTGTTTTACTTTTTTTTCCTTTGCGATTATTTAGTTTTGCTAATCGTGTAGCATTGTCTTTTCTATCATCTCCTTATTTCATATAAAATCAAGTGTAGGTCTACAAACATAAATAATGGACTGTTTTCCCAAATCTTGTATCGAAGAGATAATCTTGCCGTATCATAAAAACATGATATTTGTTTTCTTTATCGTTAGTCAGTGTACTCTCAAAAGAATATTGTTACTTAAATTAAGGTGTGTTCTCAAAAGAATATCCTTACTTAACTTAAGGTGTATTCTTAAAAGAATATTGTTACTTAACTTAAGGTTCAAACAAGAATATACCTCTTTTTATTTTGTATAGTTTAAGATTAAAAAAAAGAAAACATACCGATTGCATAGACGTGACCCATTTGGTAAATAATTCTTTAAAAAATTGATCTTTATGACTTTGTATACCTTCTTCTCTAAGAATGTAAAGCGCAAGTATCTCTTGCTCGGTTAAGGTTAAAATGGCAAGATCGAGGTTCCAATTTTTAATAATTCTTGCCAAAATAATTGACAGTACACGTTTATCTCAACAACAAACTTTCTACGATTTTTTTTAATGTGCTTGTTGTAACTAACTAAAAATTGTTCATTATCAAATTTTTTCTTTCAACAATTTTTTTTTTTTGCAGTTTTGAAATGCACTTGTAAATTTGATGTTTTTTTCCCCGCTGATAAGGCACTTTTGATTTAATTTTGGTTCTTTCCAGTTACGCCTACTACATGTTTTAATGTTAAGTTTCCTCCTACTTGGTATACTTCCTCCTATGTTGGACTTAGCTACTTTCTAATGTAGTTTTGTCCTCGATACGGCCTGGTGTATTTCCGACCGCTGCCACTTTCTACTTCATTCTTATTCTCTTATTTCTAGTAAAACCTAGACCATTTTTAAATGGTGTTTCTCGGCATTTCGCACTTTTCGCTCCTCTCTTTAATCAAATATTCCATCAACTTTAAGGATCACATGAATTTTACATCTCAGTGGTACAATAGGATCTATGTGCATTAAAGCTGCAAAAAGATGGTCGCTTAAAGATTTTCAACCATGACATCAAATGTCAATTAAGTTTCTCTTATGAAACGCACAAGACTCTTCCCCCATTGACTCTTACATACTTGAAAGTATAATTATACATGTATAAAGAACGTGTAACATATATGTATAAAGAACGTGTGTCCACCCCTAAGCGCTTGCAAATACTGGTGCAGGTTTCTGATGATGGTTCTCAGCGTAGCAATATTTTCAACATGACAGGAATCTCCAGTTTCACTAATTTCATTAAAGTATCTGTCTCATTTTACATGTATATAGAAAAAAAAACCAAAGCGGATAAAAGGGGTCATTTTCATTTGAGTGTCAGTTACCTTTAATTTAGCCAACTACTACTAACGTCACATCTGTGCCATGATTCATTCACCTTCACAATCTTGACTCTCAAAATAATTAGGAGTTAAAACTTTTGTTTTATCTTCGAATTAAAATAAAAGCATCGATATCTCTCTCAAAAATAATTAAATAATTTAGCAGGACTAGTAAGTGTGGTGGAGAGGTCTATACTTTCCGATTCTATAATATTTTGATAAATTTTCCATTCATTCGGATGATTTTTCATCATTTGTTTTCAAGCAATGATATTTTTTTTTTTATTTATTAAGGTTTAAAACAAATATATCTAATTTCTGGTTCCATAATATAAGCAGATCAATTTTTTTAAAAAGTTCTTCATTCCCTTTTATCCTTTTAAACTTGTATTAGGATTTTTACCCCAGTTTGACCTCATTATAATTAAGTATCATAGATATTAATCATCACAAGCAGAGCTAATCATATCGACTTCCATAGCCTAGAGAGTAATGGACGGTGGCGTATGATGTAATTTAATCTATAACTGTATATTAATATCTCAGTTTAGGCCATTGACCGCACACCTTGTTCCGATCATTGGACCGCAAGTCAATCGACTTGGTAAACACCGCCATACCAAGGGGAGATGACCCTGATGTTTTAAACAAAGGCGCTTCATTGATTTTCAAAAGTCTACGCGCTTATTATCTGGCAATTGATACTTCGATTATGCGTTTTCACCGCTGAGTTTCAAAAGTCAACTTGTGATGATGATAATGTTTTCGACATAACGTTTATGATAATTAATCTAGGCTTTCTTATGCGGTTTTCTGAGAAATGCATTGTACGTAAGCTTGACCATTGTTGTCTTATTTTTTTTTTTTTTTTGGTTATTGTTTTTTTTTAAGTATAAAATTTCATATAAAGGTGGTGTTTCATACCATATAGCAATAAGTCTATTAGTGGCTTTATTAGACTATCATATACGAATGATTTAAAACACATCATGCCTGTAGGTTTTAAATGTCATATCTTTTATTTTCAAATCAACATTTTTAAAGCGAACAGCTACTCTTTTTTAACCTGGCCAAAAAAAAAAAAAGTGCAGAGCACACAGTGCATTTCATTTGCCTTTGTAATTTACGATCAGATGTAATCTTGTATGATCCATTGTCATAACATGGGCAAAATATCATTATTACTTTATAGACATCGAACAATAATTTTGTTTTAGAAAACAGAGCTTTGAAAGTGACAGCACTGAGAGGCCATCGTGATAGTATATAACAGCTATAATATTTTTAGTGAGAAATTCTTTTTGTAAGCTCACCCCTTGTGGATAAAAATGACCTCTAATATAGCCTTTTTTATTCAGGAGTACGAAGATAGCCGCAGGAATAATTATGGTTTTCCTTCTCTCAAATGTATTTAAAACAATTAAAAAAACGGCTGAAAGACATTGTAGTCCATAACTTCTTACCTCATGTGTTTGGCCACTCAGAAAAAAAAAAGAGATGATTTGAGGATGCTAACGCAACAGCGCTCCACCATAATGCCTTATAATATCATAGTTTTCATTTTTGTCCCATCTCAACTTAATTTTGTTTTATTCAATGAGCGTACTCTAAAAAAACAATTATGTATTTTTGAATTCAACTCTCTCATTTCGGCGTGCGTATGTCATGATAAAAACGCAAAAAAAAAAAAAAAAAAAAAAAAAAATAACACCTTTTGCATTGCCTTTTATGGAGTGTTTGATAGAATACCAAATCTCACCACTACTTTGTTTGCACTAAGCAGCGATAATTCACATAGAGAGAGTGAAAAATAGTATTAAAAAGATATAGCATAGGTCCCAAAGTCTTAAATGAGGTATATTTAAACATTGTAAGGCTTATAACTTTATCATTGTTATCATGGTGCTTTCTTTGTTAATTTTTTTTTTTTTTTGTAACAAAAGTAAACTTGCAAATATATGTATTATATTTTCATTCATTCACAATTTTACATCACACAAAAAGTAACCGGAACAATAAGATAATTATGCGTCAACAGAGCTCTAGATGCAAACTTAGTTGCTAAGTTATCTTGATAGTGTTAAGTTTACGGAAGAAAACCTTTGCAGAGGCCATAGAAGTGCTCTGAAATGAAAAGAAAAAGCACTCTAAGTATTAGGGTGCGCACATCCCATTTGAGCGTCATCTTCATCGTCTTCGACATCACTATCAGTATTATTGCTTATACCGTGCACGCTACTGCACCCATGTATTGCCAAAACCGTCAACTCGATAAGTGTAAGCATTGTGGCACCGGAAAACTAAATGCTTCTTATCCGTTCTTTTGTTTTTTCACTATTTCTCCTTTTCAGATACCGTCATTTTGGTTATATTCTCTGAAACCAAGACGAGTTTCTGCATACCCTCATTCATAAAGACGTGGTTTCAAAAATCAATTAAAGACTAAAAAAAAAAAGAAAAGAAAAGAACAAGAAAGAAATTGGTGGCCTGAAACTATTTGAGGTGAAATTTTCATTCATATTTTTTTTATTTCATGGTTGTTGTTTTTTTTAAACCAATAAAGTAAAACGCAGATGGATATAATAGTTTGAAATTAGGCTTCCTATTTATCCATTACACTTAGCCGGGATATTTGTCTTAGATCTAGAGTTAACGCAACATTTAGATTAAATCTGAATACAGAAGGCTCTACATGTATTACTCTTTCACCTTTTAGAAAAGGTTATCATGTATCGTTTATTTCATCCTCCTTGTATTTAATACATGTACCGAGGTTGGTTTGGGCACGATATATCGTAAAGGTTACGCATCTATAACTACCGACCATCGACTATCCTGTGACTCTCCAAACAAAGAGGGTCAGGAGAGTTGGGCCTTATTGAGTGCATCCTCAGTAATGGTATAGACACACGCAAATCGGCTGCACCATTTGATGTCAATGAATCCATTCTCTGCATCTAAAAACCTATAAAATATTGATTAGGTTTTCTAGACGCATGCTGGATTATTGGATTGTTTTTCTTCTTTAATGTCGGTGAAAACTTACCTCGTGTACATCATCCAATTTTGCATGAAACGACACAATGGCCAGGGAAAGCCGAAGCCTTTAATTGCGTGTCCAAGGGTAATGTAATCTACACAGTGCCTGTGAAAGATCGTGAGAGTCGATACCGAGATCCAGGGTCAGCCTCAAAGTACAGATGTCGAGGCAGATCCTGCCAGTGAATATAGCGCAAGCAAACTTTGCCCAGTGGATTTTGAATATTGCATAATAATTATATTAAATGAGTTGAGGTAGAAATAAAGATGGACTTAAAAGACAAAGATTTAAAGAGCAAGAGGGAGAAGACCAAAAAAGGACGTATCAGTAAAATATTTTTGAGGAAACTAAGAAGACGGGAAAGGAAAACAGCGATGAACGGATCTTCTCAAGTAGGCCTATTCTAAAGTGTTTATTTTTTTTTTTTCAATTTAGCCTGCAAACAGATTATGTCAGCCTAGAAAGACACCCTGTTTGCATAGGCCTAAAAGGACAAAGCTTAGAAGACCGGGTATAGGGTTTACCCGACGCTACCAAGACTGTATAAAATACAACTTCATTTTTGGCTTCATTATAGGTGAAGGACATCTGTTTGAATCAGCGGTTAATGATCATAAAGTAAAATCGCTGCTTGCCGGCGATCACCACAACCAGCCGTATTACAAAGAGTTTTGAATAAAAAGCAACAATGACAGTACGAATTACCATAAAAACTACTACTACTTCTTCTCCTACTACTTCTACTACTACTACTACTACTACTACTACTACTACTACTACTACTACTACTACTACTACTACTACTACTACTACTACTACTACTACTACTACTACTACTACTACTACTACTACTACTACTACTACTACTACTACTATTGCTATGTTTCTAAATTATCAGATTCTTTTAAAGCTTAGTTTTAACTTGGGATTTTTATTGGGTAAGACATCATACACCACTTTAACTTTTCTCGCACAACATATTTATTGAGGCACAAAACGAAAGAACCGTTTCAAAACACTAAAAAATTCAAATAAAATCTAAATTCAGTTTGTCTAGAAAGTCTACCAGGCCTGACGCACAGTTTCTCGTGTCAAAGATTTTCTTAAGCGAACTTGCGTTACCCCTTTTCTGGATCGGAACACGGAGGTAAGGTATCCTAAAAAATAGCCTCCAGTTTATATATCTTGACATCATTTCATTTACGAACAAACTAAGGTCCCTCAAATACAATCTTTTGTATGATTACGTTCTACGTATTGGTTTATTTACATCTGTATTTTGTTTTCCAAAGGAAACCCTCCTGATTTAAATGTATTTGCGAAAACGAGGTGGTTTCCCTAAGAGTAATAAATACTGTAGCCGCCATAATGCAACAACACAAAACTAACTGCAAATAAAATACGGCTTATTTTTTTCGGTTTAAAATTTTTTTTTGAAGGGGAAGCGTAAGTAACTTTTAATGTGTCAGACCATTTTTGGGCCCTGGTTATTCTTAAAACAGAAGATAAAGAACGAAACCTGTGGACGGCCAAAATTCGGTCGCCTTAATTAAGTTCCAACTGCAAAAAATTATATATATATTAATCTTATTTGAACATAAAGGATATAAGGGAGACCACAATAATAAGTGCCATTAGATCCAGCACTAATATATCTTTTTTCAAAGCAATGACAGGAATAATTTTGACGGACTTTGTATACTTTTTAAAACTTTATTGTTTTGTGGCTTTGACTTTTTTTTTTCATTTTTTAGTTTGAATATAGCGTGATTTTGTGGTCGGCCTGAGGATTTTCTATCTTTCGTCACCCTTAAGGCGACCTGCAGATTTCACTGTTAAAAAATGCCCATAGGGTGAACGATATATTTCATTGCACATTAGTCATTAAAGCGACCTGTACTATTTCCCTACATATCAGTCATAAAAAGCAATCTGTAATATTTCACTACAAATATGACACGAGGTATAGTATTTTTTTTTTATAACATTTCTTTTAGATTATTTTAGTAAGCATTTTTTAATATTCCCATTATTCATTGATATTGTGATATTTATATGTTTCATATTATAGCAGAAATGACACGTGTTGGGAATTTTTTTTTAGGTTGTGTGGGTAGGCAATAAGCAATTCTGGCTTTTCAACTGGTCCCCAATAATTCCTGCGGCAACGTTTATTCAGTTTTATACATGATGTTGAGCGGGTGTTTTTTTATGGTAATTAAATTCATAATATTTATCGATATTTCTGTTCCCCATTTTTTAAATTCTGGTTTCCAAACGACTTTTATTGTGTCTGTTTATGGGTGCAAGTTTTCCGGAATATTCCGGCTGCCTCCCATATTAGGACTCGGGTCCCGAATTTACCGTGGCCTGTTAATCAAATGAGACATAGGTGTCGTGAAGGGTTCGATAAAGTCGTATTTTTATGATAAATTCCGTTGCAGGCCTTCCAGTTTGTTACTTGAGAAATCCAATTTTTAATTTGTTCCGGACTTCCATTTCCAGCTGGCATCTTCATTCTTTTTTTCATTCTCATGTGCGCAAGATACGGTTCTGAAGTCGCGCCTGATTTTAACATGGGATTATGGGCGATAATCGATAGACTTGTATAATAATAGGAGTCACCGTTGGCTCGATCTGTGGAGTGCATTTTTATGGTTCAAAAGAGGATGGCGTGTCCTCTAATTGGGTATCGTGACACGGCAGCGATATATTGCAGGGGAATTAAGCGAGTAAAATCAGTTGTTATCCGATGCAAAAATAATTTTATCTCCCTTACGCTAATGACGCGTTTTACGCCAGCATCTTCATTCATGGTCAGTGAGAGAATAATGAAATTGATTGTGCTTTCATGGGCATTTAATAAAATGATATGAATGTCCTTTAAACTAATGGTAAGTGCTTTTGAGGTATCTTGACGTTTTGTAGTGGTTCTTTTTCATACAAAATATTACCGGGGCACATTTTTTGATAATGTGACATTTTGGACAGTCATATCTCCATAATTTTTACAGCACCCACTTTCTGGATTTTGTTTAGAAGTTTGTTCTTTTTTCTATGATATTATGAAGATTACTTATATAATTTTTATTCATTAATGTATTGGATACACTGAATTATATGAAATAATTGTCCCAAATACATAATTTACATATACGCTACTAAGTTAAATTTGTTTTTAGGATTTTCTTAAACAGTTTTATTTTCTTCAAATTAGCCTGTGGTGAACACTTTACCAAAAGCATGTAGCCTCATAAATTGAAATCAAGAAGGAGATTCACAAAAATGTCGTACCACCAAGTTTTAAGAGGCTTGATTGTTAGATATTGAAGGATGATTGAGCCAAAATCTTTGAACTCTCTTAAAACAAAATCGTTTCCGAAATTAACAAAATGAATTCTTCGCCGTATTAATTTGTACCACCTACATTATGTCCCCAAAAAAGATTGACAATATTCTCTGGGCTAAAAAAGGAAATAATAGAATAAATCCTTGAAATGAATTTATGCTAAATCTCAGTCTCAGATGATTTAAAAAGTTACGTGCCTTTTATTGCTAATAATAATATGTATTTGAATTGGTTCGATAGGGCAATATTATTTTCCATCACATTTCACTTCATAAAGACAAATTTCAGAAATAGGTTTCATGAAAATTTCAGAAAATTTGTTTTCTGGCGACTGCTAAAAATACTGTATGGAGCAAAATATGAAGAAGGTAAGTATACGTAGTAAATTTAATACCACTCATACTCATTCTATTGAATTAAAAAGTTTCTGACGTAAACGACATTGAATGTTTAAAGATTTAGCATCTCATTTTCTTTGTGATGTGGTTTACAAAATAATGTAAAAAAAAATAAGTGGAAAGTTCAGTGCTTTTTTTTTTTAATTTGACGTTTTTGAGAAAGCGTATCATACTCCATATTATAGACAGTAAAATGTTAAGAACCCGTGACTAAACATCAAAGATCTAGAGCATTCTACTTCTAGAGGCCTGGGCAAGCTTATAATCAAACCTTCATTTGCTGTTTCTTAAAGCTCAGTATCTTCCACTACAATAGTGAAGTGGCGGTTTGTTTTTTTTAATTGATTTGGCCGATTCTTAGTATGTAAAGGAAGATTGCCTCCAGTTGTTGGGCCAAAATAAAATATACTTGAAATTAGAACTGCATAACCTTCTTTCAAACCATGCAGCAATGAAAAAAAAAAATAACGCCAGATAGCAGAAAGTATATTTAAGACAAGCGAAGCGTTTTCCGTCGCATAAAAACTCTGAAGACACCGGCGGTCTGTGCTTTAAAATAGTCATAACAATATTTCTTGCAAATTGAGATCTTCAAAAGACATATTGCTCCAGTAAATTCATATGACTATACTAACTTTTGAAATTCTGTGAAGAACAGAAACAAGTAGAAACGTATTTGAATATCCTTACAGAAAAGCATTGTGCAGAACTGGCTTCACTATGCAGGCTATCTTTTGTCTAAAGAGTCACTGACACTGTTCATTTGAGCCTGACGGAATCCTTACGTTTCTTCTGTTTCAGATTCCGTCACGACAGGCAATTTGAATTAGGTCAAGAGCAACTTTGTTTCTTGGATAATAATTGATTGATGCATGTAATCACCTGTACTGAACTGCTTCAGTTCTCATGGCGGTTTTAAATAAGAAACGAAGGAATAGTTTAATTTGATCGTCAAAAGAGCTATGATGTTAATGAACAAAAAGAGAGAGAGAGAGAGAGAGAGAGAGAGAGAGAGAGAGAGAGAGAAAAAGAAAGAGAGAGAGAGAGACAGATAGGGAGAGCTAGAGACAGACAGACAGAGAAAGAGAGAGAGAAAGTAGATAGAGGTAAAGCAAGTAGACTCGCTCCTGTATTAGTGTTGTATTGCGTTTATTGATAAAGGTCTTTTTACCTAGTCTGGGTTCTTGCTTTGTGTATGTCTTCTGATAGTGATATTTCAGCAGCTCAGCTTGCGTCAATGGCCGGAGAGGCTTTTGCAAAAACTTTATTTGGAAAAAAAAATATACTCATATGTTGTTTTCATGCTTTGAGCATTCTGCAACCAATTATATTTTCATCCTCAACATTTCTTATGGTCAGCATTGTACAGTTATTTTGAACATACTTTCTCGACAGATGGCAGAACTTTTTATTATCTTGCACGATATAAACAGCTCAATTAAATAGAACATTTTCTAAGTAACTGTATACTTATACGAACAAGTTACCTTAAAATTCAGCGCTTCTCTTTCAACTCCCCCCCCCCCAAAAAAAAAAAAAAAAAAAAAAAAAAAAATCAAGACGAAAAACGTAAAAAAACCCAGCTTGCTTTGCTACGCCCTTTGCAAATAATTTGATAAACTCTTTTTAATTTAAAAGTGCAAACTTCTTTCAAATGATTTGGGGAGAATACAGCCAACAGCTTGCACAAAGCATAGAATGCTAAGTTAATTAAAACAACGCCTCACAACTTCAGCTAACAGTCCACATGGTCACACATGTCTTGAACAGAAGGAGCTGAGCAACCATAACTCGTTTACTCTCAATGATGTACAAGCTATTCCTTTCCTGTAATAAGTCAATAATAAAAAGGCCTCTTGCGTTAAGTTATTTTCTAAAAATAATGGGTGTAAATACATTTCAATGGATGTCAAAAATAAAAATAAAAATGAAAAGCTAAACTTATTCACAAAAGCAACGCAATTTTTTTTATTTACAAAGAATGCTCAGTCTAGATCGCATGCTCTTCTTCTATCTATGGCTCACTCTCTGTTTTTTTTTTTTTTAATTTTCTATCCCTTTTCTATATATTAAAATATTGATCGATCTCTTTCGCTATCTGTTTCAATCTTTTTCGTTCACTCTCTTTTTCTTGGAAAATTTTTCCATTTTTCTTGTCCATGCCTAGAAAAAGCTCTACAAGCAAAAATAATTTTTTTTTAAATAGTCGAACTAATAATGTGCTCAGAAAGTTTAGACCTGTAGGAGGAAAGCACAAAACGTGTAGATAACCCCTACCCTCTCCCATGCTTATATTTTCACTTAAAAATAAAATTTAAAAAAAAAGGTCCAATAAATTTTCATTCCTGTGTAAGACTGATAAGGAAAAGGAGGACGTTTAACAACTCCATACATTTTCTTTCGATCAAAAGCTGCATGTTTTACATGACAATGACAAATTAGAATCAATCGTAAAAAAAATTCCTCCAATTGAGACATTTGCAGTCAGGTTAAACATTATCTTTTCTTTTTTTTATGATCTGAACTTAACAAATGAAAGATAATCTTCTTGTTCCTGATAAATATCAGAGAATCTTATAAAAGAAAAAATGCAGAAAATGTTCCTAATTATATATATATATATATATATATATATAAAAATAGAAATAAAATCTGTTCTTATTTATTCAATTATAGTTCCATTTAGCAAACTAGGAAAAATACAAATTTCAAGGAAATTTTGAAAATCAAAAGAAACAAAAAACAAAACAAAACGAATATATTGTTCTTACAACTTGTATTATGAGTTGATTCATATTGGTTTACTTCCACAGGGTACGCTACAAACAATGTGAAACAATTATTTTATCACTCAACACTATTCGTTACAACTAAGATTAAAAAAAAATGAAAAAGAATGAGTTGCTCTAAAGACAGTATTGATAAACAGCAAGGTATTCAGGAGCCTAAGGACAATACTATATTGTGGTAACAAAGCATCTACAGCAAACATTAGAATCATGCACTAACATGCACATTTTTTTTCCTAATGGTATGCTACTGGAAAAACTACTGTCATCTTTAACCTTTCAAAATAAAAAAGCACAAACATGTCTGGCTTAAGATAAATTAGTTTCAAATATGACACACAGAGCTGTAATTTAACAAGGAAAAAAAAAAAAGAAAACAATGTACATGACTTGATTTAGATTAAAGAATCACAGTTATAATGGCCAATTGGACATGGTCCTTTAAATGTAGATTTTGAAAAAAGCTTTCTTACAACAATAACTAAGAATAAATCTAAGCAAACAATTCGTAGCTAGTAAATTATTGAAATCAAAAGTTTATATAAAATGAAAAATTATGTAGCATGGTCCAGCCGTATCAGCTTTGTAATGGCAAAAGCATACAACTATTTATCTCTCAGAAGAAATACATTTTTAATTCATGAAATAGAAAGAAAAAAAAATGGGAAAAATACTTGTTTTAATTTTTAAATGGTACCAGTTTAGCTGCTGTGACTTTGATTATGTCTTCATTGGCTTAACTGTTTTCAATATACTGGTACATGTGTTTGCCATTAAAAATGCAACTTGCAAGTGGTAACTTTCAGGCGTTGAACTATTTAAAATCATTGTACTCATGTTTGCAGACTAAGTTACAAAATCAGGGGTTGCAGCAAAAAAAAATCATGAAAAATTATATCCAGCAATCAAATCATAAATTACACACAAGTATATATTTCAGATTTTTTTTTTAATTTGATATTTTTTTAAGTCATCTACAGTATAAAACTATACAAATAGCAACAAATGGTTCTTTCAAATGAAATTCCTTAAAGTGGTAAATAGAAAATGAAGAGTTTTGAAAATGTCAGAACACAACTTACTTATCTAATTGCACATTATGTTTCTTGACTAAAAACAAAAAGCTTTGTGCTATACAACTGTATGATCTTTATAATTGATTTTTCATATGTAAGGAAATATCCAAGCAAAGCTAAACGAAAGTCGTTTTGCAGCTGGCAAAAATCAGAAAAAAGGGGTAAAGAAAGTTACACTTATGTAAATCAAGCAAAAGCTGCAAAGAAATTTAAAAGCAATATCAGAATTATTTCATTCTGAATATTTGCAACAATCATTCTAATTATTTAGTGATCCTTAAGCAATTTATTATTATTATTATTTTTTAATTACCACCAGAAACACCCAAAACATTTGACGAAAATCTATTGACAAATGTTACATAAGAAAGAAAAAAAAAAGGAACACAAGTTTGACAACTAGTCTTAATGAGACAGATGCTGAAAATTTTTGATCCACAAAAGCTGCACTAGAAGGTAGGTTCTTCTGTTGCTTACAAAGTTGAAAGATTAAACAAAAATTATAACTGCGAAAGTAATGAAAATAAAAAGATCTATTTAATTTTAGCATTTCGTATGCATTGATTTTAATATCTTTTGCTTTACAAGTAAAAATGGTGACCTCTTACTCTTTTGGGCTGGGTCTGAGACATACATATAAAAAAAAAGGTATTTTTAAGATGACATCAAGCATGAATTTGTTCCAAGAGCTTGAACAAAAATAAAACATTTCTAAGATTTTATGAATAACATTTTCCAGGCTATGAATATAAAAAAAAAAACAAAACAAAAAACTGAAGAGGTATAAGCACTATGGGGCAAATCACAATTGCTACTTGCAAATTTAATACTGAAGTTGAGAAACTCACAGGGACAGGGATAATTCTAAAATGTGTTTACATAACTCAATCACTACAAAAAAAAAAAAATTAATAATCTCTATTTGGGTATAGTTTTCTAAAGGACAACAAACTTTGATCTGATTGTTCAAAATATGGGATGGGCGAAAGAACGATGATTTGAGATTGATCTTGATGAGTTGCATATAAAACATAATGAGAAAAATATATTAAATGGTGCTGACAACGGCTGCAGAGCTCATTAAGGTAAAATAACAGGAATAGTTACCAAAATTCTTGCACATATTTCATATTACCAGCAGAGTTAAAGAGTAAAAGAAAGCCATTTACTGATATTTTTATTTCGAGTGCTCTTTCTCCAAATAGTAGATCATCAGGCTGACTTTGCAACAATGGAGTGATTCTCTTTGACTTTTCAACAGTTTCTGTATCTAAATTTCTAAAGAATATTAGTTGTCTTTATATAGACTTGTTTTAAAGTTTGATGAAACTAATTTATGGCAAAAAAAACCAATATTTATATGATCTTTTGACATATCTAGGCTTATCTTTAACATTACTTTCTTCAACCAAAGATAAAGATAATAGAACTACAAACAAAGGGATTACTAATGTAAATAGAAGAGAGATAAATATTAAAGCACAGTGATTCCCTTTAAGAACATGGCTTTTTGGAGATAAAAAAAATAAATAAATAAAACAGGTTCCAAAACAGATGGTGTTCGTAGGTGAATTGATCTTGAAAACCTTTCTTTTTTCCTGCTTGAATCTCTTCTCAAAGTTTAATTTTCTTTCTAGTCTCAAGGGTATTTTCACCATGTGGCTTTATAAAGGTTTTATACTGTTCCATTTGTAAATTAAGGATAATGAAGACTGGTTTGAAACATTGGTGGTTAGATTCTCTTTGAACCTTTAAAAAAAAAAAAATATTACTCAATCTAAATAGGCCTAGAATTTTATTTGCAGTTACAATGTATATAGATATTTCTTTCTTTCTTTAAGAAGAACCCAACAATATGTTATTGTCTAACTTTGAACATCTCCCCAAAAAGACAAAATTTACAAAATGCTCCCAAGCTCTTAGGCCATAGATATGGGTCCCCAGTTTTAGGCAATAAAGGGAGTGTTCCCATCAGCTATATATCGTAACTCCAAAACATGAGAAGAAACTAAATAGATCTAAATAAATCCGATCTTGATTCAAAATCTAGACACACACACACATATATATGTGTATATATCTAGATCTAAACATATATATATATATATATATATATATATATATATATATATATATATATATATATATATATATATATATATATATATATATATATATGTTTAGATCTAGATCTGACTAGGCTATAATTTCAGATAGATAGTTCTTTTTATTTCAACATTACTTTTGAAGTTGGATTAAAATGTACTTATTCGCTGCACTTTACCTCACAAGCTTATTTCAATCCATTCCAACGTTTATATACTCAAGAAAATGAGATATTATTTAAAAGTCTTAGAGGCCGTAAAAATAATTAAAATGCTGTGAAATAGAAGCTTTAACAAAATGAAGTGCAGAACCATTCTGTTTCCAAAACGATATTATGCAATTTTTCCAACATTTATATTCCTGTAAGGCATCTGAATCATTATGGCTTAATAACTGAAATTTTTCTCTCTCGATAACTTGAAAGTGATGTGAAAGTCTACTAAAAAAACTAAAGATCAGGAAGTCTCGGTGGTGCTAAAAAGTTGTGATTTACATTTTTCTTGTTTCAGTTAGGTGTTACTGGGGAATTATTCCGTATATAGCATCCATGCAAACTACCTCAGACTGTAAAACAAGAGCTTGGCAACTTCTCATGTGTAAGGGCCATCATCCCTAGAGGTTGATGAACACTTTGGTAAGCATTTGATTTTCAGCATGTGTTCTTCGCTTACACGCATCTTTGATTGATGTGAGACAATGAGAACAAAGAGACCCGTTTGATCCTCCACACGAGCTAGCATTTTTCAATGTCCCCTTCCCTTCTTCTGTAAACATACACAAAAATTCATTTTTTCTTTTCCTGATCATCCAAAAGATTAGGCTAGACGGACTGAACTCTTTAACAAATAAACAGAGCTGTAGAGATAGAAAACCTGATTTCAACATCCCTATTTTAAAAGTGGCTTCTACAACAGATTTTAAGTCAAGAACATGTTCTCAGAGTCGAATAAAAATGAAAAAGAAAATTATTTTTGTACAGCCTCAGCGAGTTCATAGATAGAGTAGGCTCTAAAGTGCATATGAACTAGTCATGAAATGACATTTTTAAATTACAGAATTTACAACTTAAATTGTGGCTATATGAATCTAGGATAAAATATATGATATACCAAAGGAAAATGAGTACAGACAAGGTATTTTGATAAATTTTAGATTGCTGAGCCCACCATTTAAAAATCATTTACCGCCCTATAATTGTAACTTCAGCTGGTTCGTAACTAAGAAGGGGTGGGCAATGGTCAAGCCGGTAGGACTTTTGACTACCAATCCAGAGATCCCAAATTTGAATCACAGTCCGCAACCAAAAAATTTTCAGCTTCTGAGTCCACCAAGCATGATATGGGTAGCTAGGTGTCTTTGGGCTCGATTAAAGAAAAGGCGGTGAGAAAATTAAAGGTAAACTACCTCACAAAGTTTTATGCCGAGAACAATCAGGAAACTAATTCTGGTTCCCCTAGGCTCGGATCGAGTTGGTGACTCACTTTATTTTACTTAAACTGAGAAGTTTATGGCTTACTAGAGAAGATGTTTCAGATTTGTGATATGTTAATGTGAACAATTTAAAATAAATACGAAGCAGGCAATATTATCTTCAGTTTTCAAAATTTTTACTTAATGTAATTTCTAAATGAACTTTGATATGGACCATTGCAATAATTCTCTGTGCAGTGTAGCAAAATTCAAATAAAAAAGATAAGCTGCATGGTAAAAAGTAAAGTTGCATGAACTTGGTAAATTCTTAAGTATATAATGAGTTCAGTCCACAAACAGTATTGGTAAAATCTTGAATAGTATGAAAACCTAAAATCTTTTCAGCCTACACATTGTCCATCACTGATCTATGTACAGTTTATGAAAAATTCCATCCTTAGAAGATTTATAATAGATCTAAATAATTCAAATGTGAATATAGATATTTTAATGTAACTTGGTCTAGACATTTGCTTGACTATGTATGTGGTATACCTTTAAGCTTAATCATAATAAAAGCTTTTAAGTAAACTAATTTTGTCAAGATATTTAACCCTCTGAGAAAAAAATGTTTAAATCATTTTTTTTCCAGGCTATCAAAACTCAGCCAGCTAATTTGCAGAGGATTCTTATTTAGATATGTGAAAAAAAAATCTGAATGCCACTTGTGATCAAATCTTCGTGAAATGTGCAGATATACAAAACAAGAGATCTTTGAAATATAGAAAAGGCAAAAGTAAAAAAAAAAATAACCAAGTTTTCCTCAGTTTTCAAATCAAGTCTAATGAATATACTTTCTTTGTTATCTTAAAAAAAATTGTGCATTAAGATATATCTACTTCATTAGAATAAGAGCCTGGATACACCAGCTCTCAATCATATTGACTATGAATGAGCTGCTTCATCTTTGCCCAGAAAGATTTGCTTTTAATCTTGCTCACATGCCTGTATCTAGTTTTCAAAAGGATGCCTCTGCAAAAAAAAATTTGAGAATAAGGTCTTCATTCATTAACCCCCTACTGGAATAAAAAAAAATTAAGAGATATGCACAGCTGTCTGTGTTTTTTTTTTTTCATTAGATACCCTATTTAGGAGTGAGGAAAAAAAAAGGGGGGGATCAAGAAGGTTTTTAAAAAAGAAAATGGTAATCATTTACATTGTGTGGAGAAATTCCAGTGCAGTTTCATGAAAGAATGCATTTGATGAAAGTCTGTACACTCTAAAATTGATTACAGTGTGCCTAAAACATAAGCAAAAAATAATATGACTGAATGAGACTAAAAATTCTAAAGAGACAAGGAAAGCATATCATGGATTGCTGACTTCATTTGCAGGTGACATTGAGACTGCTTTTAAACATTTCGTATAATCATTTCATTAAACAAAAGCATCATATGCAAAGAAACAAAACGTGACCATCATCATAGCTTTTTCTGCTCAAATTACCCATATTGTGCAATACAGCCTACATATTCGTTGCTTTTTTCATCCTAACACCTTTCATTAGGATACTGCATTCTGCAAACTAGTATATACACATCAAGACAACATTTTAACTTCCCTCACTTTTTTCCCCTCTGAAAAGCAAGAGTAATGTCTGTGTAAAATGGGGTTCATATCTCACACCTGAAATTGATGTCTTCATCTGACTGAACAGAACTAGTTTTAAAATAAGCAAGGGTCAAGGTAATTAATAAATCAATTCCTTACAATGCACATCATCTTCAATAATTTTAACAAAACACAGTAAAAAGAGTAAAAATAATAGCATGTTCTTCATTATACAAACCTTAAATGTTATACCAAGTGATCTAAAAGAATAAGTGTAAAAATAAGCAATTCATGCATAAAGATCTTGTTCAACAGAAGTCCACCAACTTTAAGATATAATCTTATTCCTTGGGACTTTAAATTTCTCAGGTATTAGGACAAGTTTAGAGCATTTTTGAGCTTTCAAAGAAAAGTAAAGAAAGAAATAAACGCATCAGAAATATATACCCAAAAAATAAATTTTAAGGCTATTTGTCTATGTGGGGCTTTGGCCTATGATTTGAGAAGTAAGTAGGTTTGTTTCATATGAAAAGAAAAATTTTTGTTATCAATTACACAGAGCATAGCTTTACATGTGATCTCTGCCGAGAAAACTCAAGTCACAGAACACTGCTAGTGATTTATGCCCTGCACAAGTGGGAATACAATATATAACAGGAATACACGTAATCTTAATTATGCATTTTGAAATTGCACCTATGGTCCAGCTTCATAAGGTGTAACATGAATTCCTTGAAAAAATTGTTTTTATGACTCATCTCTTTTCCCTTGTTGTTTCCTGTTATGTGTCTTACAACCTTTATGGTATCAAAATACTAGTGATGTGTCTAACCATTTGCACTTCATGTACAGCAAAACAGCTTGAGGGTGAACAGAAAATTATGGGTTGGTTTTACAAATATTCATTGTCCCAATGTGTATCTAAGATTTAAAACCAACCATATACCAACAGAATTTTTATTGCATCACTAAAGCAAGTTTTCAAATGCTGTCTGACTCTCTGCATTGAGACACATAAACAGAGGAGTTTGTCTTCAGAGCTGCCAACCCAACCAGCCAACAATGAGTACAATTATAGCCAAAAAAGGTGAAAGATTCTTGCAAAAAGGGTACAATTACAAAGAGAAAAAATTGATTGTCTACAGGCTAATATAAGTCCATATAGTATCTAGAGTAACTATGCAGTATCCTACCCACAAAATAAACTTGCATTAATAAAACTGACCTTTACCACTTTGTACTGCTGCAGCATATCTTCTCAGCTACTAGAACTACTTCTATCTACAACAATGATTTATCTTCATCTTGATCCTAGTTTTTAGATCTCTAGAACTAGTATCCCCAGGTCTTAAGCTGATAAAAACTTTTCTTAATGCTATATTTAGCGAATACTTATTGGAAAGCAGTACTCGAGTCTCGCATTTTTACACACTCTGATTCATACAAAGAAGCCTGGGTCATATTTGAGCCAGGCCTATTCAATTTCAAATCTGGTGATCTACTAGTCTAACTATCCAGTGAAAAAGGTGACTGTCAAATTAATGCTTTAGCCTTGCGTATCCTAGGATTGCCTGTTATAACCTTGAGAACTGGTGTTTAAGTGTGTTAATGATTTTGTTCGCTATGAATAAGGATGAAAGCAAGAACCTGTGAGAGTTAAAGCATACTACCTTAAGCTTGGGCAGCTGGGCAAATATATATGCAAATCATCACAGGTCATAACTAGAAATATTAATAAATGAAATTCAAGAAGTTATTTAGTTCTTGCACATATTATAGCTTGAGTTACTGTTTATAAGAATGCTCTGTGTTAGGTGTACTGTCGGTATAAGGTCAGTCTGTAAATTATAACTTCATGCGATCTAGAAATTAAAGTCTCAGAAAAGGGGTAGGGAAGAAAAAAAAAGGCTAAACCAAGGGGCAGGTCATACAATTCAGAAAAGTGGAGTAAATTCTTACAATCCACAATAATGCATACAGGTGTTTTGTTTGTTTGTTTTTTTTGGTGTAAGGTTGGCAGCTCTGTATCTTTAATAAGAATGCTGTTGAACACTCCAAAATTTGTTCTCGCAAACTCATCTCCATCCTTTCTTTCTCCTAAATCGGAAATATGGAAGCAAGTATATCACAACAATGTTGGACCCCTCCCTATAAGACTCATTAGGAAAATTAGATTCAAATTTTCTTTAAGACTGAATCTTTGAAAATGTTTTTCTTGAACACATCCTTTTGCCCCCAATGAATTCATTCTGTGGTACATACTTTACTATTGAATAATACAATGTTGTTGCAAAGGCAGAAGCATGGGTTGCGGTGAAGCTATGAGCAGTCTATTTACATTAAGCCCAAAACTTTGTACAAAATCCTATATCAGAATGAAAACAAATATAATAACAGCTGATTTAAGTCTCCTACATGTAAGGCAGACAAATGAATGTTATATAATGTATAATAATATATTTGTGTTGTCCTTGCCCGTCTCTATTTCCACTAAAGTCAAATTTGGGCAAAAAATGTTTTCTTTGAAAATGGAAAATTAGGTTCTTCGCTTAATGCTGCATTAATTTCAAAACATCAGAGCCTATGAAAACTATGAAAATCCTTCAGAAAATCTATGGGTGACTTTTTCTTTTTTTGTTAATGGCCATGCTTTACTCAGCCATGTTCACAGAGTGAAATCTGCTGTGCCCATAATTATGTAGATAAGGAAGCGTTTCAAAGAGAGCAATCCCTGCATGTCCCGTTTTAGAACAAACGATCATTTTTTTCTTGTTTAAGACATCGATTCTCTAATATAAGTGTAGTTGATGATGACAGTTTCATAGCATCTGATTTATAACTTTCGCTAAAATCTAAAAATTTGTTTTGTACAGGGACAGTTTCGAGCAGTGACAATTTCTGGGAAAAAATTGGGGCGAAGTTTAGGTTAAAAGAAATCAAAGGAGTTACTAGGGAGGAAAGGAATGGAGAGAGTGAGATATATGGAAGGTTGTTATAATTGAAAAGGGAGAATATATGGAGAGAGAGTGAGAGAGAGAGAGAGAGAGAGAGAGAGAGAGAGAGAGAGAGAGAGAGAGAGAGAGAGAGAGAGAGAGAGAGAGAGAGAGAGAGAGAGAGAGAGAGAGAGAGAGAGAAAGAGAGAGATGCACAGAGACACAATTTGTGGGAAACTTTGCATTAAAAATATTAAAAGTAATTAGAAGAAACATTGAGGTGCTGCGTAATATCACTTTCTCAATATAGTATTGCCACAAATGTCATACTTTTTGTAAAAAAAAAAAATTGGTTAGGGTGCTCTCCCTGCATCAATTTCACAATAAAGTCAAAGATTGAGTTCAGACTTAGATTTAGAAGTTTGCTTGCTAACTCAATTCATGAAACTATTATTTTTGCCAAAAATTCATTCCAATAAGTATTTTCTAACGAGCTGTCTCTCGATAAATATACAAAGTGAAAACTGAGGTATATGGGACAGGAGGTTAAAATTTTGAGAAAAGTCATTAAGTAAGACACATCAAAAGCCATTTCATTGGACTTAAAAATCACGAAAGACTAATTTGCTCCACCCAATATTTGACTTTTAACTTATGTAATGCAAGAGTTTAAAAATTATCTGAGAATTTACAAAAATATACTCAAACTTGGCTATAACTTTACTGTGCTAATCTTGCCATCAGAGGTTTTCCCATCTTTCTTTACAAGAGGAGCTTTATCAGTGTCACCACCTCCAAATTTGATCATTTCAAGCTGATCCACACTTGGTCCGTGGACATTACTCTTGTCAGGGAGAACTTGAGGCTGATCTGCATCATTAGGACTGACATGAACCGACACAGCTGCATCTACCATGGCAGATCCTCTCGGGGAGGTGCCAGTGCTGGCTATACTGCTGCTTTCAACCTCAGCTAAATTAGCATAAACAGGAAGGGGCTGTAGCACAGAAGATTGAGGTGCAGAGCCTGATTTCTCAATGAGAGGTCTCCTTTTACTATCATACTTCTCGCTGTCCCCGATCTCGTCCTCGATCAAAAAATCCAGTTTATGATTGCTGGCAGTTTTGAATGGCTGCGATGAGGAGAGGGGCCAACGTTTAGAGGGACCATCGGCAAAGAGCTTTCTTGGACTTGTTGAGGATGAATCTCCTTGATGGGAGGAGTCCATGGAATGCTTTCTTGGGTCAGGATGGTAATTCTCTGATTTGTCTTTAGCATCAGAGCCAGTTCTCCACATGCGGTTCAAAATCTCATGCGGATCTGGTTTCCTCTGGAAAAATGCGAGTCGGTCCAGAGACGAGGTGGATCGTTTTGTGTTGTTACCATCATCTCTCAGGGCATCTAGTGGAGAGTTGTAGGGTGGAGGAGAATTGTTGGAGAATGTGCCATTCTGGTTGTGGTTGATCCTCATTCGATCTACATCAGAGCTCAAATCTAAATTGATGGAGCCGCTCTGACGCATCATGCGAGTGGCATGCAATGCTGACAGGTAATCTGACTGTGTGATAAACAAATACTGCACATCTGTGAGAACCCTCACGGAGAAGTCTGGTATGTACTCCTTGGTTCTGGCTGTCTCTGCCAAGCCTTACGGAAAGAGAGAGTGAAACAGTTATTTGAGGTTAGCTTTTCTTTAACTATGATTAAACTTACCTTGACTACATCTGCAACTGCCTTGCCTGACATTGATACTGCCACATCTTGATTTTACCAATACACCTCAAAGGATTTTAAAATCCCAAAATTATTGTTCTGGTTTCTTTAATCTACCAAGTTTTAATCTTGCCTTAGCCAGAAAAGGGAATTTCCTTTTCAACAAATTTTAGAGGGGTCCACCCAAGAAGTGAAGAAAAATGCTTAGTAGAAAGACTTTTATAGAAATTAAATATCTATGAATGAAAAATACAACAACAGGTGATTCAATAATCAAAAACCAAAAACCAAAAAAAAAAAACAAAAAACACACACCTGTCAGAGCTTCTACTCCATAATGACTGAATGGGCCTGACTCAAACACCATGTTCGTATCTCCAATAATGACTTCCACAGTACCTATAAAAACAGAGGTGACAAATTAGGAAATTATTATTCACTCTGCACACTCTTAACAAACTTGGTGAATTAGATAATGAAAACGGATAAATTTGAACCAAGCATATGTATACATTTAAAGATGAAAAAGAAAAAATCTAGGTAAGAGTTCCAGAGAATTAGAAAATATTTCACACCCCCCCCCCACACATACACACAAACAAACAAAAAAAACAACTAATGGAGTGGTTTGACATCGTTTAAGCATTATTCACATGGGCAAACAAATGGCTAGATTTTTTGTTGAAAGAGCAAAAAAAAATTGCTTTCTATGATAAATAGTCATGAAATTTCTTTTTTGTCAGGATATATCTTGCATAATTAGTTACATCAGTGTATCCATAGTTCATTCAACCCCTCCGATCATTTGAGATAGGAAAATATTTTGCTTTGGTATGTTCTCTCTTCAAATAAAGGGTCTATAAAACTGTTGCAATAAATATAGGAAAAGCTGCAAAAGGATATTGTAAAAAAATGGAAAGAATAACTGCATAGAATTACAATGTGAAGAACAACATCTGATTGTGTTTGGTGAAATAGTGGTTACGAAAGTATTACCAAGCTCGAAAGCAAGTGTTTAGTTTGTTTACTTCTGTTTGCATCAGCACAAATTGCTCTTAAGAATTTTCTTGCAAGGATTATTGCATGTAAATATCCACAAAAGAGCAAAATTGCTGTGTGTCTCAATGAATGAGACATGATTTAAAGGGAAATTTTTGAAAAGATGAATTTTGCGTTCGACTAAAAACACAATATTCATAAAAGTTTGCTGTTAAGAAACAGTGGTGCACCTTGAAGGATAAGAACAAATTTGTCTGAAGAAATGCCCTTTTCATAGATGTAGGACGTCTTTCCTTTGCCACTGTCTGAGGCCCTCAGGTTCACAACAATGTCCTTCTTCAGCAGGTTCTTCAGGACATTCCTCGACATAATGTCCTCGGAGAACGGTTCAATGTCTGGAAAAAAAAAGGCAATGGCAGGTTAAGCGTTTTTTTGGGGTTTTTTTTTTACCCTAGGTATGGAAATAAGAAGTAGGGAGTGAGTACCGTAGCATGCTATCGCTCGTTGTAAAAGCCTGATTAGATAGGAGGAGGAGGAGGAGGAGGAGGAGGAGGAGGAGGAGGAGGAGGAGGAGGAGGAGGAGGAGGAGGAGGAGAAGAAGAAGAAGAAGAAGAAGAAGAAGAAGAAGAAGAAGAAGAAGAAGAAGAAGAAGAAGAAGAAGAAGAAGAAGAAGAAGAAGAAGAAGAGAAATACTGGAGGTGGAAATGCACTATTAAAGATGTGCCATGTTTTTCTGAGTGAGCATGAAAAGGTACCATAACTGTAAACATTATTTTCTGTCTTCTGTCTTTCCTGATTTTTTTTCCTTTTTCCGCGAATGGTCTTGCCTGACATTATTGCCGTCGTGTCTACATTGCAAAGTATTGATTGGGTTATATTATTGATTTTCTTTGGATCTGACTGAGTGAGCCGGTCCCATAGGGCAAGCTAGCATTGCCCCTTAGTTTCTTTGCAAGGTGGTAGGTAGAAGCAGTTTGAGCTCCACACTGCCCCAATCTTTCTTTATTTTGCTCATTCAAACTTTCAAAGGCATAAGTAAACACTGAACAGGCAATGGGGTTATTCATTTTCTTGATCAAATAAGACAATTGTTTCGTATTGAACGCTCGAAGGAAAAAAAAAATTCCTCAACGATTCATTTAAAGCAATAAAATAAATTAAGTTGAAAAAAAAAGCACAAATTAAAAAAAAAAAAAAAAAAAAAAAAAAAACCAGAAGAAAAAGAAAGAAAGACGGCAGTGTGCAGCCGATGGATGGGTTTGCAGCCACACCTGTTCCGTCCTAGCTAGCATGGCGGCCGCGAAGGATGTTTCTTCACCTCATTGTGGGAAAGCAACATCAACTCAATCCATAATAGCTTAGATTGTTAGGTCCAGGTATGAACACGGACGGAACCTGAATTCATCGAGCCTGCTCGGTTGTTTTTTTTTTTTAACTAGCGTGATGACAGTATCTGACTGTAACCGAATGTTATCACCCGTGACCGAAGGATAAGGTTCCTTATTGATCGCATACAGGAAATAAGAGGAAAATGGTCGCGTCTGCAAAGTGAGGCTTTGTGAAGCAAAGCTAGAGCCGAATATCGAAGACAAAATTTCGAAATAAACATAACGATCCGCGCTTTATCTGAGCTTCGACAGTCTTAATTTTAATTCTCCAAGTTTGTAGACACAGAAAATTTGCTTTTTTTTTTTGTTGAACTGACGGGTTGACAGAGTTGATGTCTAGAAATCCAGCTTTCATACTAGTAAATCAAATGCCCTGAATCAGATTGTCTGAATTCAGCACATTTAATGTCAAACATAGATCTGAATTACTTTCAAGCCGGTTACGAGCTGTTACCGCAGATTTCTTAAAAATATTATCTTCCAAATAGTTGCGATCATTTGATTTAAATTTCAGTGATTCATCAGTCGATTAAAATAGAAGTACATCTAGATATTTATTTCTAAGACATGAACACAACTTAAAAAGACGCTTTGATAATTTTCATATCCTTTTTTTTTTTCCTCTTAAAGCCTGTATTTAATCGCTGGATAAGGGAGCCGATTTGAATGAAAATGCCGTTAGAAATACGGTTAGATGGTGTTACACTTTGGTAAACTAACCATAGAGTAATATGCTTTGGCGGGCCACTAGAAAAGCCAACACACAAAACGGTTAATGAAGTGGGCCTAAACAGTATTGTAATAGCTTTGACCCTGATCCTAGATTAAGAAAGTCTGGCCCGGATTGCTATGTCATTCCAACTGTGTTTTGATTGGTATTTTATAATCCAGGCCTAGAACTAGAACCTAGATCTGGGCCAAATAAAGTTTATATGCTTGCTTTGATGACAAAGTAAATATTCATTTGTCGCAGTGAAGAGCAAGAAGATTGGCTTCAGAACTGATGAATCGACATTAGAAGATGAGCATACCTGAGCTCTGTTTTCTTTTGCAAAAAGCCTCAAGACGGTCAAAAGTTTGTACAGATGCCGATCCCTCTGATTTCTCGAGGAAAGGGAAGGAGTGCTATAATAATATCCTAGCAAGTCTGGTTGCCCAATCAATTGCACAATTTTAGGTTGCCTATCCATGGCACAAAATAACTGACCTTTTAATTACGCAACCCCATGCTCATTTGGGTCTTGCAACCCGCTGAGAAGGATGTGTGATTTTGACGCAGCAATCCCTGTGGCAGTTGCTCTTGCTATTGAAAACAAAACAACAAGGAAACGTTCGAAATGGTCAAAAGAATGGCTTTAGCAGCGTTCAAAATTTGGACACACAAAACTGCTGCGTACACAGAGACAAAATGAGCGGCAGGATTTTCAAAACTTTCTGCACATGAGCTTTTGCATAAGGTCGGGCCTTTAACGTAAAGCAAATTACCAATTTGCGAGAGCCAACATCTTCCATGGGGCGTTTATCAATTACACTGGCATCAAAATTCCATTAAGTTGGTTCGTGAATTTGGTCAGTGCCTGCACCTGATTTTTCTTAATTTAAATTTTTCTTCAACTCTTTACTGTAATTGGTCTTACACGAATTTATTTTCTTTTTTACATCTTCGCGAGTAAAATTCCTGTATTGCTCGTTTTCTACCTAAACAGCAAAGGCCGCGTCTTTTCTTATTCTGTTACTATATTTGTCGGACTTGACATCCTCAAGCACCGACAAACTTCGGTGAACTTCGTAACATTCAAGTTCAAACGCTCTGTGGTCTTCCTCCTCCGACATGTTCACGCTACGAAGTTTACAGGCGAAATGATTAATTTTTGTACAATGTCATTGGCAATCGCCAAACACGGTCAATTCAAAAGCAAAATCAAGAGTGGACTTGCGCTATAAAATATCGTACCGATTTTTATTTACTCAAAGCACTTGCGCAAGCCCACAACACCACCCATACACGGCCAATCGACTTGCCGATTGAGGATTAAGACATTTAATTGCGCGATTTAGATGATCGGGTATGGGCCGCTTAAAACAATGGAATGAAATGGTCAATTGAGGAAAATCGCAAACTTTCTCGACATTAGAAGCACAGAGGAAATCGGTCACCAGGAAAGTAAGTTACATAAAATTTCAGCGTCCGCTGGATAGAGCTAACACGTAGCCGCCGAGCTCTAACATTAGGTCTCAAGGTCCTGTCCTTAAAAAGTGAAAAACTTGTGAAGAGCTCAAGTTATTTAGGCGAGTTTTTGCGCGGCATAATATTGTGTCCTATACGATGTGCTGATTTTTAATGAACATAAAGTGCCGATATTATCACCTCTCACGAAGCAAGATTGCGATATGTGGTTAGCTATGTTGCTCAGAGAAAGAGAGAGAGAGAGAGAGAGAGAGAGAGAGAGAGAGAGAGAGAGAGAGAGAGAGAGAGAGAGAGAGAGAGAGAGAGAGAGAGAGAGAGAGAGAGAGAGAGAGAGAGAGAAATTTTCATTTTGGAATGAGTTGTCGATTACATCCATCAACCGAAAAAAGATTATGTCCAGCTGCGTTTTCTTTTGGCGCTTGATATTATGATTATTGTATGCCGCAGGTTTTTGATGAAGATCTTCACCAAGATTGGACAGGAGGTACCTGATAATGATCAAGGAGCCCTTGCTATTTATAGCGGCCACTGAAGGCGGCTGCGGTATCGATCTAAGCGCTGGCTGGTACCGGGTCTGATAATATCACACTCATTGTTAATATCATGGCGCGTCGCTTGTTATGGCTTCCTGGGGTGGTGAGACTAATTCAAACCAAACTCGATTTTGAAAAGAAGAAGAAGAAGAAAAAAATAATCGGGAAAGCTTAACAACGCGCCCGCATTAACGACTGTAAAATATGGCGAATAATGTGTGTTACACCTGGTACCATGACTAGTGCTCCATTTTAGACATGAAATGACTGCTGCTGTTACTTCGGTGGCTATTTTTTATATTTTTACACATATCCATTATTGCGGTAGAGCAAATTGGTTTTAATATCGCATTTTTAAACATATTCAATAAGAAAGTCAGCGGTGCGATTCCTGCAAGAATTTAATTATACTAGATGGGTTTAGTAATGCTTTCGTAGTATTTGATTTACTCTTTCCATTTAATATCTTTGAAGATAATGAGAAATTAGAACAAGATTTTAAGAAAAGTCCCATCTCGGCCCATATTAACACAGCTTAGATTCAACTTTATAGTTTCTTTTTAAAACAGCTGCTCCAAGACCAATTGTTTCGGTTATATCTTGTTTCCGCATAATGGGTTTAATAAGCGCTGTCGCCCTTCTCATTTTACAATGTATTTTATAAGCTGGACTCGTGATAGCAAAAATCGTACAAAATTTCATTCTGAGAAATGGAGTGTGTAAAGTCTGTTTAAATAGCTTGTGGATTCATAGAGATATTTGATTCGGATGCAAGTTTCCCTATCAACAGCAAAATCCACAAGTTTTTAAAGCATAATGGCTTTAATAAGCGTTGTCGCTTTTCTCATTTTACAATGTATTTTATAAGCTGGACTCATGATAGCAAAAATCGTACAGAATTTCATTCTGAGAAATGGAGTGTGTAAAGTCTGTTTAAATAGCTTGTGGATTCATAGAGATATTTGATTCGGATGCAAGTTTCCCTATCAACAGCAAAATCCACAAGTTTTTAAAGCTGTATTCCGCAGTACTAAAATCCATAAATCCTTGTTTTAAACTAATATAATTATTAAATCTGCCATAAACCACCTAGGATTCGGAACTGACTGAAGAGATGAAAAGACAGCCAAAAGAAATTAATTCCTTTGGAAGTTGGTTCCTATCAATCAATCAATCAGGATGCAAGAGACAAAACTGGGGCGGCTGGCTAAAGAAAACTCTGAGCTGTATCCTACAGGTATGATGTATGAGCTCTGAGAGAGAGATGTAAAGCGAGCCCGCTATTATAAGCTGTGAAACAAATTTGCAAAGAATTTGAAGTTAATAAACAGCTCCTGTTTACTCTTCTGCGCCCATCAAAATTTCCTCTTTTTCTCCGGTACTTAAAATCCTTCAAGAACTCTTATAACAAGACCTGCTTTCACAAGTTGCCCATTATTGAGCTTATGAATAGCTAATTTTAAAAAAATGTACTATTACACAACGAACTAAATTATCTCTTTAAACAGCCAAAGTTTAAAACGACTCAAAGCGAAAAAAAAAAAAAAAGAAAAAAACAACAACAACGGACATTAAACTATGAGACCCAAAAAAAAAAAAACTCAAAGAAAAAAAGACAGGCTTTGCACAAGTTGACATGCCATATCCGCATCTTGCGACATACGCTATAACTATAATTAATTCGCTAATGTAACACGATATATAGGTTTATTAGTCATGTGCATTATTTGGTCACCGAAACAACAAGAATTATTCTTTATCTATGAGCGGAAAAACTGGTCTGAGAGCATAAAGAAACACGGTTCAAATATCACTATACGTTTCCATGTCATCAACGCCTTATATTCAACAATAGTAATATGTTGACCTTAATAGTGTAATAAAAAAAAATATGAAAGGAACGTAAGAATTGTGTCGCTTTAGTTGACTTTGATAAAATAGTTAGATATTAATCCAACTTTCGTAAGAATTTTAGCCGATTTTAAGCCAAGGGGGCGGAAAAGGAGTTGGAGGAAGCTGGATTTTTTTTTTTTTTTTCGTATCTGAGCATTTAAACTACATGTATCAAACTTTCATACTTAGAAACTTCGGAACGTGTTGGTTTTTTCGATGCATTCATGTGGCAATGGTTTTCCCGTTCTTGTTACCACCAGTCAAGTGTGAATAGCGAGAAATGAGAGTAGATCAGAGATGATAAATTATTGCGTAAAGCGGGATTGCACTCGCTGCCAGGAAGAAGTTAACAACATTAAAATGCCATTACCTCGGAGAGATTGCAGGCGCGACCAATACACGTCATCGGCAGGAGGTGCGCGTCAGAAATCGAAGACAGGCTAAACCACCATGGTTTAGCCAGCTGTTTACAGGCTGGGCTATGCTGGTGTAAATTTGTCTCGCGTTACAAGTGTTGCGACATTTTTGCCAGATCGGTTCGCGTTGTAAAAAAAAATAAACAATCAAGCAATTTTAATAAATAATACCTTTCGAACGAGATGTTAAAATAGGCAACGTCCTGTTGACGTCAACAGACACAAATGATGATCAATGAACGTCACAGTCAATTCAACCCCGCTAAAGATCTACAAACTCTCAGCCTTGGCACTGCGCCATCAGAGCAAAATAGAAAGCAGCGCGACATTAATCGTGGGTTATGATATAATAAAAGCTGCGCCAGAATACGGCTATTCTAGGCCTCGACCGGGCGAACATTGATCATAAGCACACGCTGACCGCCTAGATGGTCACGATGATGCTACACCCGCAAAACCCGTGAGGTCTTTCCTTAATTACACGGTGAACAAAAAAGTTTTTTTTTTTTTTTCTTTCCTTTCTTGAAATGTAATGTTCAGATCATGAGCTGGTCTTTTTGTTCGTTTGTTCGAATGGACTTTTTTTTTTTTTTTTTTTTCTACAATGAGGCACCTAGAGCTCACTCTCGTATGAAGTAAAATTGTTCAGTCATGACTGTATTGTAACGGCGAGACGGGACCTGGTAGAGTGAGTTTTACACCTATCGCAAGACTGCTTAAAAGCTCATTCTGTCTAGACATAAAGCTGGGAGAACATCTTGTTGGAATAACTAGCGCAGAAGGCCAATTAAAATCAGGTAGCGTTTTCAGACACAGTATCACCTGGTTTCAATCCGTTTTGGCACCGGATCTGAAATTTGGCTTCCCCAACTTTTGAGCGACGGAGTAATTGCGTTCCCCAGCTTGAGGGATGAATGCATTGTTGCAAACAGCATATCCTGTAAGACCAATTTCTCCTTTTTTTTTTTTTTGTGCTCATAGCCATGTGGCCTTTAAAAGAATGTATACATGTTGCGAATATTGTAACCATTTATTTCGACTGGCTTTGTTGTGGGTGACACATAATTTTCAAAGAACAAGACCCAAAAGTGTATGACTTCAAGTGCAGTCGTGACAAACAATCATGTGATAAAAACACGAGGCAAACCTCGACGAGCGCTCACGGCTATCAATGTTCAATCCCGACTCTGCCTGCCCGGTTTCCTGTACAAAAATAGGTGCAATATCCTTGAGACGCACTTACGCTTTCAAAATGCATTCGTCCATGCTTCGTATCAGGAAACGCCTCCCAGTTCACTCATGACCAGCTTATATATAACGTATATATATATATGTAACATTAATACAGGATCTAACAAAAAAAGGAAAGTGTACTCTTGGCCATGTCTGGGCGACCGAGGACTCAGCCAAGTTTATCTTGATGAGAGTATACTGTAATAAAAAAGAAAATAACGTTATATGCAGCAGTCGCTGACTTAGCTTGAAAGGTCACAGTGTTCGCGAACAGTTTTCCTTGTCCTAAGAAAATCAAGTCTTTTGTTTTCTCCCAAAGAGCATTCATTCCGATCTCTCTATTTTTTTTTTTCTTTTTTCTCCTTATTGTTGTAAAATCCTTGCTGTTCTTGCTGCTGCTGCTAATGTACTACTACTATTATTATTAGTAGTAGTAGTAATATTATTATAGTTGTTGTTGTTGTAGTTGCTGTTGCTGTGGTTTTTTGTTGTTATTGTTGAAATTCTTCTTTTTTTTTTCTTTTACTTCGATGCCGTTCCTTCTATTTTTCCCTTTTTTCTTCTCTCTTCTTTTTTTTCCCCTATATCTCCTCCTTTTCCTCCTTCAGACTATAGTTTAATCATTTTTTTTTCAAACCGTTTTCGCTTTAATTGTATCTAATTCAGCTTTTATTACTGAGTCTTAGACAAATTTCTCTTCTAATTTGATCGTCTTCGACTATCTAAGCGGACAGTCGTAGACCCGATACTTAAACAAGCAGTTCCAAACATAAAACAGAGAGTCCCGTTTGGATCTTCATGCTGATAGAATAGCAAATTCTCATACCTTTGTATTTGAGGCACATGAGCAATGGCGGTGCTACATCATGAGACCATCATAGGATTTGGGGAAGAAAAAAAAAAAGAAAAAGTCACACCCGATTCAGTTCATCCATGTATATTACTAAGGAGACAGTAGAGAGCAAATACTTGATGTCCACTTCCTTTGTAAGGTTTTATTTCCTCTTGCTCGCTTCCCATTTTTTTTAATTGTAGAGAAGGTTGATGTATAACCTCCGCGGATCCCGTTGACGTTGGAAACAGTGCACCTTTGTTTGGTTAAAGCAGCTCTCTCAAGGTGATCTCTAGCTTACATTACATCCTCCCTAAAGCTACCTCTCTCCTGGAGTCAAGGATAGCGCTGGCTTGCTCAGATACTGGATAGTCCGGCGTATACTAACGGTGATACTACGATTTTAATTCAGGGTTGTGGGTTTTTTTTACACACTACATCAATTCGGCTGTTGCGAAGGAATAACAAACAATTAAATGTTTAAACAAAGCTCCGTAAGATTTGACCACCAACCCTACAGCATTACGTCTTGGTATCGCGTGGCGCGACATGTCATCCAACTCAGTAGTCTTCTTTCTACGCGCAGAATCGATTTATATTAAATACGTGTACAAGTACAGGCTAAACAAAGTGACTTGAAAAACTTGATCAATGTACTCCGCAATTTCTCTTCAAACAATCTTTCACAGATTGGGGAAATCTGGCCCAAGTGAGAGGGTTTAGAAGAATTCTAAACGGCATTTTATAATTTGGGCAGTTTTAAATATATCCCATCGGATACACTTGAGTTTTCCACTAATATTACTTTGTTGTTAATGACAAAAATAATTTACTGAGTCTTCTGGCCTAGCGAGAAGTGCGAAAATAAACAGCTAAACCTTGACCCCATTTTTCGGGCACTCAAGGCCTCTTAGTCGACTTAAGAGGATGGAATAATTCGAAGAAAATCTGAGCATTCGACATCCACTTGCGCTTGCAAATTTATTTTGAAAGCTGTCAAGTGCATGGAAGATGCATGGGCTCAGCGGGTAGGCCGAAAGCTCTTTGCATGGAGTTTGTGGAAGATTCATGGACAGAAGATATACACAGAGAGAAGAATAGACAGATGGGTAGAAGAAACTTTACTCACTAGTGGCAAGATACTGGAAGGCGACGAACCCTAACTGTCTGGGTAGTTTGGACGCGTTATCCACTGGACCCACCATGCTGCCGTACTCCAGTTGGGTCTTGCGAGGCCGCAGCTCTTTCCTCCTATTGTCCGCTAGAGATTTAAAACAAGAAACAGAGATGGATGGTGAAGAAAACAACAAACATTTTGCCACGCAAAAACATATGACTGTCACATTCACATGTGCAACAACAACAACAACAAAAAGCCATGAGATTAGAAACTTTCATTCAATTTACCTCTCTTTGTACATCACATTAGATGGAACGAGAAAATAATAATCATTCAGTCACTACACATTATAACGTAGGAATCCAAAAATTACGTTAGACTTAAGGTTTGGAAAAAAAAAAGCTGTCGTAGCCATGAAAGAGTAAACAATGAAACGTATTATAGATTTATTACTGCATAAAGGTGTTAGCAAAACTAACTTACGGTCATTAAATCTTCGTCAAAAAAAAAAAAAAAAACGCAAATTAAAAACTTAAAAAAATTTGTGATCGTTGTCTAATTAAAAAAAAAAAAACAACAAAAAACAGAGGACATATTGGTATAAAGAGGTGGGATGGTAGGGAGAAGGGGAATAAAGGCATTAACAGATAGATAGATATACAGATAGATAGATAGATAGATAGAGAGAGAGAGAGAGAGAGAGAGAGAGAGAGAGAGAGAGAGAAACAGACAGACATACTGACACAGAGACAGGCCGAGAGACAGACAGACAAAGGCAGAGAGGAAGAGAGAGAGAGAGAGAGAGAGAGAGAGAGAGAGAGAGAGAAACAGACAGACAGACAGACAGACAGAGAGACAGGCCGACAGACAGACACAGACAGAGAGGAAGAGAGAGAGAGACAGAGAGACAGAGAGAGAGAGAGAGAGAGAGAGAGAGAGAGAGAGAGAGAGAGAGAGAGAGAGAGAGAGAGAGAAAGAGAGAGCGCCGGACGGTGTCCACGAAAATAACTAAAACTCCATCTAAGTCGATTCACGATTAAATAAAAGACTAAATATTTGATGTTCAGCATAGATTTGTTGACGAATGGTCAGGGGATGATGAAAGAAAGGCACAATAGTGGCCACAATACCAGGTAGAAAACGAAATAAGGAAACGCTTCAACGAGTAAAAGGAACAGTCAAGCCAGAGACCCTCTGGCTTAATCCGCAATAAAACGTGACTGCAGGGCTGAGCAAGAGACACGTTATGACATTGTGGAATTAAGAGAAAGATAGACAAAAGGTATGTGTGTGTGTGAGTGTAAAAAAAATGGGGGGAGGGGGGAAATTCTCAGAGAAAGGTAGGTAAAAAGTGTGACAGTGAAATAAGGTGTGTGTGTGTGTGGAGAGAGAGAGAGAAGAGAGAGAGAGGGGGGAGGGGGGAAGAGAAAATTATTATAAGGAAGGAAATGAAAAAAAAAAGAAAGAAAGAAAGAAAGAAAGAAAGAAAGAGAAAATCTGCAAAGTCACGAGGCAAAAGAGAGGAGGAGGAGGGATGGGGGGAGAGAGAGAGAGAGAGAGAGAGAGAGAGAGAGAGAGAGAGAGAGAGAGAGAGAGAGAGTCTCTCTGGGCGTATGTTTTTTTTCTTTTTTTATTATTATTATTATTATTTTACCATCTTGCATATCTCTTTGTATACAGTGCTTTCTTTTTTTATATATCCTTCTTTTTTTTCCTTTAAACTTCATGGTCAACACTCTGGTTTTTATTAGCTTTCTTTTGGTACTTCATCTTGGTAGACCTCTTCACAGACCACCAGTACACGGATAACTATCTTCCTCTTCTGGGCCAGCTTTAAGTACCATCGCAGTTGCTGGACGACTCGAGATGTTCCCGGAAAAGCCTCCAGGTCCCCGGTAAACTTGGGGAATCTCAAAGTGGAGCTTCTCCCGTGAACTGGGATTTCGGGTCGAAGGAGAAGAGAACAATCCTTGAGTGCTTTTAGGAAAGAGATCGATTCTACAATCTTAGCGATCGGCAGCACCCCTGCTTCACAGTCACTGTGGCACTAGAAATTGAATCGCAGTTCGTTGCTATTCACACCTTTTTTTTTTCTTTTTTTTTAAATAGTCATTAGCGCCCTTGAGTTTTAACTTTATATTTACCCAAGAGAAGCTAAAAAAAAATAAACAAACAAAAAAAAAACAATGAGTATGACACATAACATAAAATGATTTTTATCTTTTTCTTATACATTTCTTCCATTTACCTCGTTCTTGGAGAAGCTCTTACAATCGAGCGTTAAGAAACCAACTGGTTGAAATTCGCACATTTCCCTCATCGTTTGAGTAGGCATTGTTCGTGTACTTAATTATACTTTAAAAGACCCCCACCCAAACTCTCCAATGTTTCAAGCGGTCCTCTTGTTTCTTCGAGCTCTAACGATTGGCAATTTCCTCTTGAACTAGAAAGTATTTGGAACAATACATGTATATATTGCTTTACCACCAAATTCCTGTTCATGTTTTTCTTTGATATAATTAAAAAAAAAATTTCGTGTAGGTTAAACGGTTGCTGAAAATGACTTCTATAAAGACAAATGAAGAACGTAGCAAACTTAAGCTGAATAGATATTTCTAATTTAACAAATCATTCACATTTAAATAGACGTAATGGAGATGGCTGAGAAAGCTGAAGAACAGAGCAGAACGGCCGACATGGAGGCAAGTACAAAAAGTGATAGAGATACATTAAACACTCTGTTTGCTTTGAAAAGGACAAAAACAAGTATTTACACGTTTTGACTTGCAAATTTTGAAATGCATTATGTATAACGCAGACTTCGAACTGTCTAAGAGAGAAAAAATCGCAAAGTTCCCTTTAAAAAAATACAATTCTATAAAAATATGTCTGTGGAACACTTTAATTCCATTGAGGACGAAAAAAAAAAATATGCAGTCTTTTCTGAAATGTATCAAAGGACATTTAGAAAATTAATCTATCCCAGGAAAATATATTTAATAAATATAAAAACGAAATATGAATGACTCAAATGAGTAGAATCAGCTACATATAGCAATGGTTTGTTGTTTTTTTTTTTTTAAATCAAATTCTCTGTTGAACATACAAGTCATAAAGCTGAGTTGCGTGATGATTTGGCCGGAAGGGCGCAAATCTGATCTACGGTACACAAAGCTCAAAACTTAGGTAATGAAGAAAAATAGTGAACAATATAACATATTTCCTCTTTCCATCACAGAAAAACAGCACAGGTGCGAAGTTTTAAACAATAAATATCGGCAGTTTAAAACAAAACTTCGATTTTTTGCCAGAGCCATTTTCAGGTCCATACAGCCAAAGAAAAAAAAGAAAAAGAGGGAGCAGAGGGGAGAATCATTTAATGATACGGAAACCTACAGACAGGCGCTTATAGGGTGATATTCTGAGACAGAAAACAGAGTGGGGTAAGCAGTCGAATCAATATTTTGTTACCATCTGCATCATGGAAGCATCTGCTCATAGAAACCGGCGTAAAAAAAATTAAGACGAGCTAGCTCTTCTGTACAAGATGGACAGCTTACGTCCAGAGTTCCTAAGGGCACGTCACAGAGCAGACGTGGTCTGCGCCAACTGGTCCTGGCACGCCATGTCACTTGCACGCAAGCTCGACGATTGTAACAAGAGCTGGGCAGATGTTACTTGCAGCTAGATACGCACAACGCTGAGCATTGTCTCAGCGTTAAGATTGTTGTTGTTGTTGTTGTTGTTGTTGAATTTATTGCAGTTGTGATTTGTCAATTATCATGATGATATTTAAGCCTAAAATGCTTCATGTTCAATTGTAGATATGTCGGTGGTCATGATGATGATGATGATGACGACGATGACATTGATGTTGATGTGGTCATGATTGTAATAGTGGCGATGGAGATGATAATGATGATGGGTAGGAGAAGATGATCAAGGGAGAAGAAGCAGTGGCGGTGATTGTAATGATGCTGATAGGATGGCAATAAAATATGAACTGAGATATTGACGATGTATGTTATGAAAGGGCAAAATAAATAAAAAAACAAACCAACAAAACTAACACCCAAAACCATCGGATTTGCTTTTTTTAGATTTGCCGACTAATGCAGGTTACTCTGAAAACCAACAATTATGTGGAAATTTTCACTTCAAAGTCCACTCTTGATAAATGTTCAAAAAGCCTTATTTAATATTCAGCTGACATTTAATTCAAAAGGTTGAGGTTCGTTCGATTAACAGGCGTGATTTAAAGAAATGCATCCCTCATATTGAACATCTATAATTCTAGGCTGATGTCACAATGATATTCTATAGTCGGTCAAGCTAAAAATAAATAAATAAAATTGAATTTAAAAAAAACCCAACGGAATTTATATCATTACATTGCTCCTTTTTATCATATACTTGCTCTCACAAAGAGCCCAAGCATTGTCACTACATTATGGTATAGGCGTTATGCATACTAATAAGTATTTATTCGTTTCAGTAAAGTCAAAATAAGGATGACCTACATAAACGTATTTTCTGTGAAGTGTATTATGTACGCAGCGAATACACATTACACTAGGAAGAAGGCGATGAGTAGATAATTATTCTGCGACGTGCGTGAGCACAATTAAGTAACAGTTTCCTACGTACACTCTTACTTTCCGGGAAAAGATAAAAGAAAGGATGAAATAAAGAACTATTACATTTTCTGTCTACATTTTTCACACAAGAAACTAGGTAAACTGTTTAAGTCCTCTATGATGCAGAGTGTCACCAACAGATATATGGGAAAACATACCTGTGTGAAATACGGCCGAGCGGTAGTTCTCTTATGGATTTGAAAGTGATAAAAAGCAAGAAAGAATCTCCGCGTGGAAAAAAGGCAGGCGATGGGATGGGGGTGGTTGGGCTTTTCACTTATCACCAAAGAATGAACCGAACAAAATTAAACGTTATGTTATGTTGAGATCTAAAGTTCATATTGTATTCCTTTAAATTGAGGCAGTTGCACTCTAATATTTGGTGAAAGGGAAAAAAAAAAGGTTTGCTTAAAAATGCACATGATAATTGCTTAAGAAGTGTCCTCGAAGCACACATCACTTCAATACATACATCACAACCTCAAGTCATTCAAACAAATACAGCAATTCTGTAAGAGCTGCTATCATGGATAGAGTGATTATAATATGCTGCAAATTCATTTTTTCATTTAAAAAAAAAAGTCAAGTATATAACCACGTGCGGGTGATGTGATAGTTGTGGTTTGTGCAATTCTAACGATTTCGAACACACCTACACATTACTAGCGTGAGTAAAACAGCACAAAGTCATGTTATTTGCCCTTGGCGAAGGGCGAGAGGAGGATCTAATTAACGTAATGGCGTGATCCCGGTCTAGGTGTAACCCCTAGGTCAGTGCTTCAGGTAAATCTCCCGGGGGGTTATAACTGTCTCCGTGGCGGCTACAAGTTGGCGTTGAGATGATGGATAGGAATGAAAAAAAAAAGGGAGGGTTATTGTTATGGTGCATGTAAAGCGGCCTACACCAGTGCTTCGGCGGGCGAACTCAAGTCACCTTCACTTAAAATGTTTTATGAAACGTATGAGTCTGTTGTTCAGGAACAGGAAGAGGATTTCACCGAGACAGTTTGACCTACAATGATGATGATGATGATGATGATGACGATGATGATGATGATCCCGGTTATGCACTGCCTAGACCAGTCATTTTTACGGTCTTTGGCCTCGGCGATAGATCCAGCCTCGCCTACTTTCACAAATTTGCTTCCAGCTCTTATTTGATTATTCTTTTTATAGTAATTTTTATTTTTCCAGGAGGAGAGGGGGGGGGGGGGGGGGGGTGGGGAGAGACAAAGGCGCCGCGCAAATATTTATTGAGGGTCCTATACAGTATGTTTTAGAAATTAAATTGTTTTCTGAATGAATTTAGGGCTCGGCTATAAGATCGTTTGAAAGCCGTGCGCCTACTCATATTTTATAACTTTAAGTGCATCATAACAAGCCCTCAGTTGTTGCCTTTTTTGGTTTTTTGTTTGGTCATATATCACGTGATCAATAATGTTGTCTAGCTTTTGGGTGTAGGGGACTAAGGAGTGTCTTGTAGTCTAAAAATCCATGGAAGTTTGGGGGAATGGAATCTGCTTTGACGAACATATTGACATATTAGGGAGGGGGGGGGGGAGGGTCTTTTCAATCTTAAGTTTCGTGAACACGCGTTTCTTTTTCTTTTCTAAATAATGCCTGTAATTGTCCCGGTATTGAGTCTGAGAACTACGGAATGTTAAGGATGTGATAGCGCAAATGCGTAAGTACAAATTTCCGCCCATATGGTAAGTTATCAGGACTTGTAACTATCGACAGAGAGTTTGCCAGTTCAGAGACCGGAGAAAGGGTTGAGGGCTGAGCAACATCTAAATTGCTTCTAGAATTCAATTTGTGTGTCAGATGTGTAGGTAATCAAACTCATGACCGCCGAATTACCAGAAACACGCATAAAATGCAATCAAGGGCTGGGCAAAATTGATTCCCGCATGTAAATAATTACATGTTTATGACGTCATTTTGAAGCGCTGCTATTATTCTTTGTGTTCTCTTCTTTTTATGACTTCGAATCCTGTGGCATCTTCAGAATCAATCTTTCAACTCTCTACAAAACAGAGATTTTTTTATGTATTTTTCCCTCTTTCCACTTCTTTGAGTCTCCCACTCACTCATTCTTTCTCTTTCCCAATGACTCACTCAGTTTGATCCATCCATAAAGCTCTGTTTTACTCTTCCTCGCTTTCACTTATTCCGTTGATCGACCTGATCTAATGTGAAGTGGCACAAAAGCAGCTTGAGATATACTCTAAGCCCCGCTGATGTTAATGATTATTGCTGTTGTTGATGATGATGTTGTTACGATGAGGTTGTATTTGTGGTTCATGACCATGCATCCTCTCCAGGCGAATAGCCTTTGAGGGCCGCAACTGATGCGCATAGCGAAGGATTACAACTGCTTATTTCCAGCCTCAAAAGTATACCAGTAGCGATTAAGTGCAATTTGTTTATAAAACCCAAGTCACGGAAACATTGAGCCTCCCACCAAGCCTTAATAGAGTATAGAGGCAGTTGTTCCAAGTGATCCGACCCACACGCCGGATAGCCTTAACCAGCCAGTCGCGAACTATGGATTTCTGTACAATCCCAGCGCCCGAAGGATTGAACTATATAGCATGTAAAAATGTTCCAAAACCAAAACAGGGCGGAGTAGATCTAGATATGCGCGGTCTACTCCGTTGACAAAAGAGCCAAAGAATCAGCACTACCACTCCCTGTGGTTAACTATTTCAGGCCCATCGAAAACAGTTCGTGTTTTTTTTGGTTTTTTTTTCTCGTCTTAAAACCGCGAATGTAGATGTTCATCCTCTATCGAGATATATGTCGCAACTCAGAACCGCCTGGCCGTGCATGACGGGTGGCCAGGAATAGAAGCTCGGCGGGGTAAGCTGAACCGAGACCGAGGGTGGGATGAGTGCGCCCAGTGCGAACTCCCTAGAGCCTTCACCCTTATTTCTTTGACGAAAGGTGACCAAAATAATTTGACACGCTGCGCGCGGGTAACAGTAAAGGGAAAAGGATTCAGGGAAAAAAGGGTGGGTACAAAAGAGGAGATGGGATAAAATGAAAAAAAGAGGAGAGAGCAATATAAGACTTACCAGGATAAGCGACGACTTAAATAATAATAAAAAAAAAAACCTAACAGAGTGTGTCTGAATGTCTGTGTCTTTCTCTCTCTCTCTCTCTCTCTCTCTCTCTCTCTCTCTCTCTCTCTCTCTCTCTCTCTCTCTCTCTCTCTCTCTCTCTCTCTCTCTCTCTCTCTCTCTCTTTCTATCTTTCTCTCTCTCTCTCTCTCTCTCTCTCTCTCTCTCTCTCTCTCTCTCTATTTATCTATCTCTCTCTCCAACTAACTGACTCGACGGCTTCTTAAGCTTTTCCCCGAGCATGCTCCTCCCTTAAAAATTACTTTATATTATTTGCCAAATAGAATCGATACGTCAATTTAAGCAAGTCTATCCGATTGGGGGAGTGTCTAAAACATTAATTTTTTTTTCAAAACTGTAGATTGTGCATAGCACAAATTTCCTATTACTTGATTTCTTGAAATCCTACTGTTTGCAATATATATATAAAATTTCTTTCCAGCCTCGAGATCTGAGATGGCCTTAGTAGCGGACTTAAAGTTTAGAGATTTTCAATCACTTTTATGTTTGCTTTCAGTATGGAAATAAAATAAATGGGTTTGAGAATTTGATAAGAGGAACGATGCACTTGCAAAATGTAAAGCGAGAAGAAAAAAACAGAGAGAGAGGGAGAGAGAGAGAGAGAGAGAGAGAGAGAGAGAGAGAGAGAGAGAGAGAGAGAGAGAGAGAGAGAGAAAGAGAGAGAGAGAGAGAGAGAGAGAGAGAGAGAGAGAGAGGGAGGGAGGGAGGGAATGGTGAAAACGTGATTAGCAAAATTTAGTTCCGTTTACCTGCTCAGGTTGTTGGAAATGAGAAATGTAGCATCAAGTCTATCAAGGTAAATATTATTGCCTTAAGGTAACATCTGCTGAGTGACAACCTCGCACATTCAAAATGGCTGATCATTTTAAAAGATGTTATTTTTTTTTAATTAATTTATTTACATTTTTTTTTTTTATGTATTTATTTACTTTAAAGAAAGGGGGAGAATGGGGTCATTTTTGGTTTTAGAACAAATCAAGAACAAACTAAGAAGTAATTTTATGAAAAATTTTATGAGAATTTGCTCGCGACAAATGACCTTAGAGTTAGCATATTTTCACACCTTCTCACGCCCAGTAATAGGGAGTGGAGTCCAGCTTTACCAGATCTAGATCCATCTTGAAATTCGGATTCTCACTTTTTAGCCTCTCTAATCTTTGGGTTACCAAACTGTCACTTGTAGAGTATGTTTATAATGACAGGACTCATATCAGTTTTGCTGGGTTTTTTTTTTTTTTAAGGTTAATTAGGTTCTCCCCCTCCCCCCTTGATTACTGATAACTATAGTAGCTTTTATAGTATTCAAAACAAAACTTTGCTAAGATCGCACCCTCTAGAGTTAGTAAGAGTTTAGGGGTCTCAACTCTTTCTCTTCTGAAATATCGTTCCCGATTGGAATGTTTAAAAAAAAACAAACAAAAAAAAACGTTATGATTAAATTACAAAATAAGTTTATTCGTATCAATTTTCTAGAAGAAAACAAGAAAAGCGACTTCATTAAAAAAAAAAAAAAAAAAAAAAATTTGAATTTCTTTCCAACTCACTCATCATGTCCGTCTCATCGATAATCTCGCTTTGCAGAATCTCCTCAATGACATCCTCGAGGGTGACCACGCCAACGGTCTCAAAGTACGGGTCCTTGTCTTCGGCGCCATGGTACTTCTGAACGATAGCCATGTGGGAGTTACCTGCCCATGACAGAAAGGTGGAAAACATTCTTCAAGTTTTAGAACCAGGGATGAGATATTACCGGATAAGAATTCTAGATTTCCAGTAAAAAATAACTTAAGAATTTTATTGACGCTTCTAAAATAAGATTTGTTTCTAGGTATCCATCATGGCAGTGAACTTGATTTCATATACTATTATAATCAATCGGATCCAGTTAGAAGAGTGAAACCCATTTCATCAACATAGATAAGATGAAAAAAAAAAATCATATGCATAAGTGTATCAATTTTCAGCGAAATTCTTTATTTTGCATCAAGGCCGTGTAGTGCCTTTTTTGCCAATATATATGTTTTTTTTATTGTTGTTTTTTTATGCTCTAATTGTAAAATATTGTGAAGTAAATGTATTTCTTTCTTTTAAACCACCATTCAAATTTAAAAACCTGTATGTTGTCCTCCTCGTATTGAGTTTGGCGACAAGGAAGAACTAAAAAGCGATAAACATTCAGGTTTCCAATATTTTTTCTTTAATCTATTAAATTACCGAATACTAGATTTCCCCCCTCATTTTTTTTCCCTGGAGAAAAAGGTGTGTGTGTGTGAAAGAAAGAAAAAAAAAAAAAAAAAAAGGGGGGGGGGGAACAAGAATTTGTTATTTAAAAAAAAGTGTCAGTTTGACGAAAACAAAGAGATTAGTACTATTAGTGGTCATATCAAATCAAAAATACAATATTTTTTTTTTTTGGGTAACGTTCGGATGTCCCCTGACTAACCCTAAACCCATGTCATAAACAGTCTTACATCTATTACCAGTGCCGTCACGTTCACTGCACAGGCTGTCTTCCCTCGAGCCCCTAATGTACTGTGACAGGGAAAGCAAGTTCACGCGTGCACTGTTTATCTAGACCTCATCGACTATCAAGTTTAAGAGCGAAGCTAAAATCTCGTGCATTGAAATAAAGGTCATGTAATCTATGCCACAAGTGCACTAAAACATAAATTCACATAGCTTCGATTTCGTTCGGGTTTATTATTTTAACGATCACTTAAAATTATCGAAACATCTAGAAGGTGCAGTGTTCGGTACAGCCATGAGAAAAGAATCTGAAAGCTTCACAATTATCGCGTTGATCTAGCTTGGACGCGATTAACCTTTTGAACTACCCGGTACCTTTATTAGTTTATAAGACTTTTGATAATTCGTTTAAAAAAAATTGCAATTATTCACCTACCTTTTAGTCTCTCTCTCTCTCTCTCTCTCTCTCTCTCTCTCTCTCTCTCTCTCTCTCTCTCTCTCTCTCTCTCACTCTCTCTCTCTCTCTCTCTCTCTCTCTCTCTCTCTCTCTCTCTCTCTCTCTCTCTCTCTCTCTCTCTCTCTCTCTCTCTCTCTCTCTCTCTCTCTCTCTCTCTCTCTCTATCTCTCTCTCTCTCTCTCTCTCTCTCTCTCTCTCTCTCTCTCTCTCTCTCTCTCTCTCTCTCTCTCTCTCTCTCTCTCTCTCTCTCTCTCTCTCTCTCTCTTCCCCTCCCCCTCCCCTTTTTATTTATTTATTTATTTATTTATTTTTTTTTTTTTGGGGGGGGTAATATTTCATCAAAAGGATATTTTTACTCTCTAGTTTTTATTTTCTTTAACAAAGCCTACACTTAGCACATTCCAATTCATTGCGACATGCTTTCAGGCAATTTGCAGTATTGTGATGACAAGTTCAAAACCAGTACAGGTATAGGTGCTCCAAATGAGAACAATTTTTTTTTTATTATATTTTCCAAAGACTATTATAAAGTATTAAATGTTAAATACTTGTGATTACGTGGAGCCTAACTTATAATACTGTTTAAATAGGTGGATATGAAGTGTTCTTTTTGTATACTCTTTAAGTAGCAAAATTTTAGTCTAAAGATTGATCTTCCCATTGTGGCTAACGTTATGAAAGATTGTTGAGAAAATTGGTCTGACCTTTCGATTGGGACCCATCCTTAAAAAAAAATTAGATGAAGATTAAGAATGATGTGTTTGGAGAAATTTTGTAAGCAGACTGTTGTGATTTGCTCAGTGCCACTCACTCCAGCTTTGACAGTTAACAAGGATACTTGTCCTCCATAACTATTCTTAGTCTGCATCATCATGGCAAAGAAAGTGATAAATGAATGGAATCTTTAAACCAGAGGTAAATAATCTCTCAAGAACAACGTCTCAAAGCTAATTCAAATTTGAACAGTACAAAATCAATCGACAAATAATTAGATTTTAAAGATGGATGCTTCAAGAAATATCTGACCTGTGCAGAATAGCACAGGGTAAGAATGTCTTATTACTGAGATTACGAACATTTGTAAAAATTCAAAAGCATTCCTCAGCCCAAGACTCAGAAGAATGGGATCTGAGAGCTTTTAAATTTTAGAAGCCATTTCCTGTGTAAGCCAAACTGCACTATTCGCTCATCCTGTTTGCCATGAAAAAAAAAAAACAAAAACAAAAAAAACATAAAGACCAAAAGTCAATACAAAAAGAATGTGAATCACTCTTAAAATCAAGAGCAACAAATATGATGGCTTACAATTATTTTATAATAAGAGCTGATTGACTCTTTGATAAAAAGATGTACAAGTTTTAACTAGTTACTACAATCTCAAATGAACCAGCTTTCACGTTTTTTTCCCCCTCTTGTGAAGTGTCCATACTATCCGTTAGCATTGCTTTTATGTATTATAAATGTTTGTTACTTTTAAAATAAAAATAAAAAAATTTTTAATTTCTCTCTTCGACAAATGTTATGGTCCTTTTTTCAAATTTTCAAGATCGTTTTCTCTGATATAACCTCTTTGAAGAGAAAATATTTGAAGGTGACAACCATATAAAATAATATATATATTGCTCGCAGTAAACAAAAATTAATAAAAATAATTTTTTGAATAGAAAAACCTGTGACTATACAAAAAAGTTTTGATGACTTTTTCATGTTCCTGCAAATGATCAACCTGTGTTTATTAATCATTAAGTAGTAAGAATAATTTAGAAAGAGACAATTGGGTTTCATATTGTCCAAATGACATTAATGGCAAACAACACTTTGGTTGACATTCATAACCAATGGTCATTATGAAAATCATTTTAATACACCAGGGAGTGTTGACCTTGAATTTGAAAGAGTTAGTAATATTTAACAAATGATTGAAGTTATAAGTGGACAGTTCATTAGTCAACAGCAAACAAAAAAAAAAAAGTTTTTTGGAAAAAATTTTGAAAAAGGAAAATAAAATTGAAATAGGGCTAGATACTGTTCCCACTTGGTATAAAAAAAAAAAAAAAAAAAATCAAAATTAATTTTCTTTTTTTCGAAAGAAAGTGGAAGAAGACAAAACATTGAGAAAAAGTATTTTCTCTCTTTTTTTTTCTTTTAAAGAAACAAGCATCCACCTATCAGTGAAACACTCACTCTTCATATAAAACTTCTGGATCAACAGTTATTGATTTAAGTTCAAAAGATATGAATTTTCGAGGTGAAATTGCATGAAATTACCACGACTCTCAGGTTAACAAGAGTTGGAAAAAAAAAAGAATTGTTTATAAAGCAAATAGCCAAGACTTCAGAAAAAGCATGAATGTGAGCTAAATCAGTGAATAACAATTTAACCAAAACGTAACTTAACCTTTTGATAAATGAACATCATTCTGACATTTCAGACGTTGGGGAATAAGATTGCATTGTGAAAATGGGGAGAAGTAGTTCAGATCAAAAGTTTAAGTTGAATCCATTCCCAACATTTCATGAACAAGACATGCAACTTTTACAAGTAGGAAAATCAATCAAGCCAGGCAAGACAATATTATATTTATAAATGTGACAGCAAGTCTTGGCAAAAGACAAAGGGGAGCTAAAAAAAAAAAGAGATTTCTATTCCTACCATGTTTCATAAAATCAAAAATGATCAAATTAATTTATGGAAAAAAATTGGCAAGACAAATAAAAAATGTGCTGTGTTGTTATAAGAAAACCTTCCTGAGTTAAATTTTCAGAGATTTTCATTGCATTCACAATAAAAAAAAAAAAAGAAGACTTACTTTGTGGGCAAAAAGTTTGATGAAATTTACTGTCAAAACAAACTTTTTGGGTTAAATTTAGTGCAACTTGAGAATTTAGCACTAAATTCATTCACAGCAACATCTGAAATTTTCATTTTCATTTTTAAAACACTAAGTAAAAAGGTGGTTTTTAAGGAAAATATGTAACTTTTAAAATCAGCTTGTATACTGAATTTATTAACAAGCATAATTTATGTTTATCTCCAAGGACATATATTTGTCTATATGACGCAAACACTTCCTACCAAGTAAGGAGATCAACATGCAGGGATCTCTTTAATTTTAACAAAATTCTTAGCAGGGTACAATGGGACCTTATCTATTGATCCTTTGTGATTTTGCAATTGCAATTTTTTAAAGCGTCTAGCTTTACAGATAGTAAAGTTATGAAGATGTAAACTTTATCCACAGTAGTTTTTGGCCATTGGTTTGACTTGGCAAATAATCACCGTGGTCTGTCTTAACTCAATGTCTCTGTTTCATAATAAAAAAAATAGTGAAAGGACTATAATAAAACCCTAAGTATTAATCTCATGTGATTTTGCATTTTATTTGACCTTTATAGTAGTTTCACAGAAAGCAAAGTGTGAAAAATAAAAATGAAGTAAAATATGAACTTTGATTTGTTGATCATTCAAATCAGCTACAACTCTCTTCTATTAAAGATATTTCCTGCTGTTTTGTAATGCAGCTGTAATTATTAAATTCAGGTGATGTTGCAGTAATAGCCATAACTTTGCAGTTAAATTGAAGGTCCTAGCTTTACACTCAAAGTAGCAAAGTTATGAACTAGTGAACATTATAATTTGGCATCTATATTTAGTTTGCAGACTGAGGTGATGCTTTTAACCAGTCTGGTGATTTATTTGAAGCGATGAATCAGAGCAACAGGAATATGACTAAGACATAATGGTCCACATTGGCTTATAATACATTTTGCTACTTCAGTTGGACCTTTCTGTAAGAGCACCTTTTATTTTCAATAAATTTATGTCATAAAACTATTCTAGGGAGGGGCCAAAAATTGACATGACAACCATTACATTGTGCTTGTTTCATATTTTCAGCCAATGATCATGATACAGTCAATTTCAAATTCAATTTCAAGAGTCATGATTATTGTCTGTGAGGTGCACTTTGCATCAGCTTCTAAGCATGAGGTGACGCCTTGATTTTGTAGAGTTGAAGTTTGGAACCCATGTATCGGCATGAGAATTTTATTTATATATCTATAGCTTTTCATCGATGATGGACACAAATTCAAGTGTACTTTATAATTTGTTGTAGAAAGATATAGAATAATAATGCAGTTTTTTCGCTGATGTATCTGCTTATTAATTTCAATCACTATACCCTCTCCCCTTTTTCCACACAAAAGAAAAATGGGGCTAGGAATGAAAATGAGGAGTGTTTGGTTTATGAGTATGTGTAACAGAAGGGTATGAGATGTGAGTTTCTTACATTGAGGCCATTACGTTTGTACTAGCTGTAAGACACTTCTGAAATTGAATTGAAAGGTGATCCTCATTGTTTCAAGAATTTTGTTTTGCAGTGGATCATAATTGATACGAAAAGCACACGGTGGTTGGTTTACTAAATCTTTCAAAGCCTGATAGATACTAGCAAACTAAGGGAACTTGTGATTAGTTTTATTAATAAAATTTGTCTTTTATAAAGTTTTTCTTCTTTACACTCTTTAAATGCTTGATTTACCCTAATTCTTTTATATTTTATGTCCTAAATGATACCAACAAAAATTAAAAAAAAATAACTTGAGCGCAAAGGATGAAGAGTAATAATTCAAAAGATGTATACATTTAAAGGTATCTATAAAGTATAAAAACAGCATTTTAACAGCTAAATATTTCATTTTCACCTGTTAGCACACAATCTTGGCGAATCAGTTGGAACTTTACCTGAGCCAATTTTTAAGAGTTAAATTCTAATTTGCTTTGAGTATAAACTACAAAGTCATAACAGCTATAACAAAAAGTGAAAAGCAAGTTTTAAATGAATTTTTTTTACCAAAGAATTCAGCAATTGAAACTCTGTGTAAAATAAGTTAATGTTTACTAGACTGGAACAGAATGAAGAATTGCCAATCAAAACCGCAAAAATTCTATACTTACTAAAACTGTGTATTTCCACATGAAAATTAGAAGTTCAAGGAATTTAAAATCAACTTACCATGTAAAAATTCTTGCAACATTGCATCCAATTTGTTATCATAATCCACCAGTAGAGGTTTGTGATCGTAGTATTTACATACTGTACTTAGAAGAGTATTGTCATCAGGATCAATGAGGGCCAAATCTTTTGTGTTGAGGAGACTTACAATATTAGTCTTCTCCCCATCATAAACAGGAACTCGAGTATATCCATGCCTTAAAATTTCTGAGAGGGTATCAAAATCTAACACAGTGCCTATTTCTAGCATGTATACGTCATCAATACCAGTCATTACATCTTCTACAGTTTTGTTAGTCAACTGCAATGCACCAGATATAATATTTGCTTCATTGTCATGAAGCAGACGTCGATCAGCTGTCATTCTTATAAGCTCTTGAAGTTTTTCTTTACTATACACCTGCCCCATTTCTTCTCCCAATATTTTATCAAGAATAATAGAAATTGGGTATGAGGCAGGAAATGTGACAATCATAAAAAACTTGGTCAGCCAATATGTCTTTGCACCAACAGCAAGACCATGTCGTGAACAGATGGCTTGAGGAATAATTTCACCAAAAACAACAATTCCAACTGTAGAACTAATGATCGCTATGAGTCCATTTGTCATATTATCAAATAAAATTGTGAAGGTACTATTTACCATCACGTTGCCTAAAAGAAGAGTACACAGAAGGAGATTCCCTTTTGATCGTAATGGGCCAATTCTGCGAGCGTATTTCTTTTCATTTTCAGATCCAACTTTCTCAATAATTGTGAGCTCTGTTCGATCTAAAGACATAAGACCAAGATTTAATCCACTGAATAAGCCTGACAATATCAACAGAACACCTGCTATTCCAATCTGAAGGGGTAAAGGTAGCAACGTTCCATCACCAGCAGGGTCATAGGTTTGCAATGTCACCCAGGGCTCAGCCCCGGCATGTTTGCAGCTTGACTGATTACAATAGCACACATACTGGATCTCATCTCGCGGCGTAAAATGCAAAAACACTTTAACAGATGTTAAGTTATTTGTGTTTTTTTCTACCTTAAATGGTTTAGTTTTCGCGACATTAATACATGACTGACTGTCAGGAGTGAGAAAAATATTCTCGATGGTCTCAGTATCAGCACCAACTAGTATTAGACCTACGTGTTTTTCGCCTTCTACTTGAATTGGACTACGTGCAACATAAAATGCATGCGAATCCTCCGGGAAAATTCCCAAAATTGTGGCTCCTTCAATTTGGTGGAAAGAAGAGACAACGAGATTTAGTAACAACGTGAGTATAATTTGATGGTGTCCACCTCCTGCGGCCATGTTTGTTGTTGATAGTTGACCCGGTCAAGATACCGAATCTAAGGTGGCGTAACTAGGAAATCAGATCACATTATAACTGATTCGATATAACCGAAGAACCGTTGGCTCTAAAATCGAAAGACAGTGTAAATCTAGTAGAACTTAGGGCTACATAACATTTTCGTAAACCAATCCTTGGTAGTGAATCGTTTAGTACACATTCCGATCTTGCGGTCTATGATAATAAATCTGTAATAATTTATTTGTTCACGAGAAAATTGTGACCTAGAACCGTAATGATACGCTAGAAAGAAAATTTACGTTCTTGAATGCAGTCATTTGGTTCATCTATCTCTAAGAATTGTAGGCTACTGTAGTTCTTTCAGGCGGCATTTTTAGATCCCTGTTGTGGGAATATTCCCATTTAGTGTGGTCAATCGCATATAACGGCTTTATATTTCAAGTTTTTCTACCCCATTTCTAATTTCATCAATATGCCTGGAACCACCTAAGCGAGTATACTGTTAAATAGTCTTCGGTGTTAGAACCAAGATGTCCATCTTGTAGAGTGTTTTACTGTCGATAGGTTAGTTCTGCAATCGAAAGCTGGGATGAGCTATCTTGTGATTAGGTCGGGTTTCGTTTCTCAGCCAAATATTAGAACTTGAAGGAGCTTATAAGGCAAAAGGCTGTAGAGATTCCTTTGATATTGCTTCTAGAATTGAAATAAATTGTTTGGTTCCAGCAGGTCTATTCCGTTAGGGCTTACAACCGAGATAGGTTGCAGCTGTTTAAACAAGCAATGATCTATCCCATAAAACTTTTTTGAGTTAAGTGACAAGCAAATCTTTCATTATAAAGGAGGATTTCAGGTTAATCAATAGTATTAACTTACTGCGCTTATCTTAATGGAACATGGGAGAAGAGAGAGTAAAGATAGGGGATGCTGCTAACCGAACAGAGTTAGAACGACTACAAAGTAATGTTGCTCGATACTGGATATTCGGCCCAAACTTGAGAAAATAATGCCACAGATATTTTCTTCTTATCGATATTATATATACCAGGTTTAGGAGCCTGTTTCGGCCAAAAATTTTTCTTTAGATTGGATCTACGGTTTCGGATCACTGGAGAAGAAAAACACACTTTTCAAAAAAAAATTAGTCCTTGTAGACACATACATCACTCCACAAACTGTTTTTTTTTTCACAGCAGATTTTACTAGTCTAGGCTAATGAAAACCTTTTAAGGGTCATCAAAATCTTAACTTGTTTTGATTAGTCTTCTATGCCCTATGTGAAGTGGCGGAGAAGATTGGGATCGACACGGATTTTGTATGTAAATGCTTGATATAGTCTGTTTAAAAAAGTGGGACACCAAAAAGACACATTGGGCTAAATTTTAACAAATTTAAATTTAGCCAAATTTTTTTTTTTTTTTTTTTTTTTTTTTGGGGGGGGGGGGGGGGGGGGGGGAGGGGGAGTGTGAATTCGTGAAAGATTATTTTTATAAGTTTTGGGATAAAAACTCTTATGCTTTAAGGTTACAAGTGTTACCACTATGAATTTTTACAGCAAAAAGAATAGATTTGAGGTCTATATTTTATCAAACAACATCTAAACACTTTCCACAGCTGATTGAAAGATGAAAAAGATAATAACAATGAGCACAACCACAGAGTTGTAGAGAGGGGATGTAAATCGGGTCAATTGACTTACCCAACAATTACCCTTTATTGACAATGTCATATTCTGTAAAGAATTTCAATTGTGTAGCAATAGAAATCTAGTTATTTAGACACAAAGATTGACGTAAGTAACATACTGTTTATTTTTTTTTTCATTTCTTTATTTCTGTTTTTTTGTAACGTCCTCAACACCGATGTAAATTATCTCAGTGTTTAATTTCAATGTTTAAAGAAATAAAATAGGAAAAAAAAATCATGATGATTGATACTTTGGACAGAAAAAAAAAATATATCTCGAATCGACCTATCTTAAACTTATCACCATTAAAGATCTATTTCTTAAATTTTCAAGTTTTCAGCCCTACTTTTTATCAGCTTGGCAGTATTTTGCCAAATTCTTGCATTATATATTAAACTTTGAAACACAATGTCAGTTTATAAAAAGTTTATTATGTTTTAAATCAGATTTTGGTTAACCAGATTTAAAATTTGCTGGTCGTAAAACATCCACCGCTAGGTGGTGCTCCAGTTGAAGGTTTTTTGTTTTTTTTTTAAAGAAAAAAAAAAAAAAGATAATTATCTCTTCTTCAAGAAGTAAGGTTTGCAGCTTACAAAATGTAACAACTAAGACGCTTTATAAACTTTGCCGCTTCACTGCTAGCATTACCAAATAAAACACTACTTGTACAACTGCCATCTCTGATGTTATAATGATGGAATTAATTAATTCCAGTACATGATGGCTGAACTCAATCCCAGTAGCCTACTACTACTGCTGCTGCTTCTGCTACTACTACTACTATACCACTACTATTACCACTAAAAAAAAAAAAATATTGTTGTTCGAGTTTTTCGCTCTCATACATTATGATTTAAATAGACTATTTGGGGAAATATCCTAACTCTGGCTAGACTAAAAAAAAAAAAAGTAACGCCACGACTGGCTTTAACATAAAATGCATTTCGTAAGAGAGCTTTACTGAAAATTAAGTAGACATAATGGGGAAAATGCAGTATATAGTTAGTTACATATTATATTTACTCACATGCTCTCTCTCTCTCTCTCTCTCTCTCTCTCTCTCTCTCTCTCTCTCTCTCTCTCTCTCTCTCTCTCTCTCTCTCTCTCTGTGTGTGTGTGTGTGTGTGTGTGTGTGCGCGTGTACTCTTCCTTTTTTAACAAATGCTGTCTTACTTTATTTAGCTGCTCAAAGAATAGTGGCTTGTTGCCACCAAAAATGGATTGATTTTCTGTCCCACTGTATTGGAGGATTCATCTAGTCCACGGTTATTCTTGTTTTAATATAGAAAAAGCTTCATTAGTAGAAGCCTGCATTCTTTCTTTCGACATTGTCATGACACAAATTTCTACGAATCCAAAGTAAAATTCTCGGAAGAAAAAAAAACACGATACTAACCGCAGATTTAGAGATAAAAGCATTATAATCTATAACAAAATAAAATTATATAAAGCATACATAATTATGATCAGAATCCCTGAAACCATGCGAACCACCGGCACTACAGATCATTTCTAAAGTTTCACCTGCATTATTATTAAACAATTGTTTTTGCGTTTTATCCATGCCCACCACAAGAGTTATTGTATGATTATAAAACATGAAGACAACATAATTTTTGTGTGCCCATTGATTTCTATCAAAATAAAAACTGACACGCTTGGGAAAAACAGAAACCTAAGTAGTTTTTGCGCGGAGAAACTTGGTAAACTAGTAAAAAAATTTAAAAGGACATACTTAATGGTTTACTTAAATTGGGCAAAACTTTTCTAATAAAGAAGCCAAACGAGGTCGTGTGGTTGTAGATTGTAAGCAAAAAAATTCTACAAAGCGACAAATCTGTCACGGGAAAACTTCAGGGAACAGGTTTTTATTATCATAGCGATTCTGCCAAGGAAATACATGTAATATCATTTAAAGGCATTTAAATGGCATGTATCAACTTTGTAATGACAGCTGGAATAAAGAAGAGACAAAAAAAAAGACCAAACAGCGATTGGCAAGAGCATCTTTCTGCAGGTCTGCACACTATTTCACGCAACTTAAGTTTTTGACGGTTAGAGGCAATTAATTCCTTCAATGAAAAAAAATAATAAAAGTCTAGATTGTTTTATAAGTCTCAAGTGATGCATCCGACTTTACAGTAGAATAGTAACCTCTATACATGTTTTATCCTCAAAAAGCTTGAAATTATTTTGTATTGTAAAATCTATGACACTTTCTTGTATGGAGAGAATCTAAGGTGTGCATTCAACTAGACGTTACACATGCTTGACTATGATTTGTAATGTGTCCTTGCAATTTAGCTTTGAATTGACTTTGTTAGGGTTGTCAGGAACCAGACTCTCTCTTTTGAACTGGAACAGGTGTGTTGGTCATTGTGGGGACTGTTTACATTTTAATTTTCGATCCATTATACTTATATAAGTAAGTTTTGTAACAATCTCAAAGACTCTGTCCGTGGGTTCAGTATTTCGCTCTTCTTGTCAAATGAAGCTGTGAATGTTTTCATTTTTGTCGTAAAGTTTCATCAGAAGTGGTTTATTAAAAGTTTGTTGAGCATGAGGGGTGTTTTTATTGCGTTCCTTTTCGTAGAGCTGATCTACAATTTCCGTTCCGGCATCAGACAATTTTTATCTTGACACTAATCACATTGGCGGTAAAAAAAAAAAAAAAAGGGTATCAGAATAGCAAATGACAATTTCTTTCTGTTTCGTTGCATCATAAAATGAACACAACAGTGTTGACTTCGCACGCTTGGGCTGCACCGTAACAAACTCGTTCCGGGTGCACTGCTTCTGTCATTTGCAACTCAGGGCCTTAATAAATATAACCAACCTCGTCTGTTCTTTCTGGTATAGGTGGAGTGGGACTTTTTTTTTTGGTAGATTCCTCTTGGTTGGTGGGAGTAAAGCGACCAGTTACGGGCCAATGCGTAGACAAGCTTTTGTGTAAGCGTTGTAGTAATGTAATCTCTAGCAGAGTTTGGAAAGAAAAAAAGGTGAAAAGGCACTCTGATGAAAATAACTGCTGTCAGCTTCACATCTCTCATTTTGCTGTCTCAAGTCCATTTGTTTATTTTATACATTTGAAACATTCGACATCTGTGGTAATAGCTGACTTGGATATGAGAGTAATCAAGAAAATTCACTCAAGGCCACTATGGTAAGCTTATCGGCGACCTTTACTTTGAAGTGACGAATATTTATTCACGGCTTTGACATCTCTATTTTTGGATAGTTGTAAACCCGAGATATAACGATGGCGTCATAGTTAAGAAAGAATATAGCACTTAGTTGGACACTTTCTCCTCATCATTCCAGCAGTAGAGGAAATTTCTCGGTCTTTTGTCTAAACGATGCGAACGCCCACACTTTCAAAAACACATACAAACGAATCTGCCTTTGATTAGAGCATCTTTACTCACATTAACCACGCCGCCCTCATTTTCCCCTCTCCCACAACATTTTCAGACAAAAATTATTTTTTCATTGTTTGAGTATCGATATGTTACTTAAAACTTTTTTTAAACATCAGTTCTTTGAGCTCAGTAACATGAAAATAATGTTAGCCGGGCACTTACAGCATGGAACAAACAACTAAAGTTTCCGTGTATTTCATTGTTTTTATTTATTTTTTTTTTTTTTACTTCCTGCGCTTTTCTTATTTCCTTATTTTTTTCCTTTTTTTTTGTTTGTTTTTGTTGTTGTTTTTGCCTGCCTCTTGCTTTGCACGTGCTTCTTCTTTGTCAGTAATTCCAAACCTCACATACCTGGAGAAAGAAAAACAAATATAAAGAGTATTTTGTCGGGCTTCTACATCAACTAAACATCTAATGACGATAATTCTGGTGATAATGGGTTTCTGATATTGCAGCTGAAAATTGAATTATACGAGTGGTTCGAACAGCTGTTCAGAGTTTCCATATTGAGAAAGCTTTCAATTTCAGCTTGTAAAACTTAAAAAAAAAACGAATATCAATAAACTAAAAATCTTGATGTAAGTATGATAATTTTTTTTCAAATTATTATATTTTGATAGGGCTTAAACATACCAGATAAAATAAAGAGCTCACCTTTGTCACTGGATAGCAAAGATAAAGAGAGAGAAACAAACGGGGAAAGGGAAAAAAAACAACAGCAACAGAATGCACAATTCTAAAGTAACAGAAAAGATTGTGAGCAAGAGAGATGATTTTATAATTTTCCAAGCTCAATTGACAATAAGCAACGTCTGTACTATTTTGGTACCGACAGAAAACTATGTGCATCTAGTCTTCGTTGATGAAGACAAACGGTCAAAAGTAAATTAGTTTTCACGTTGTGTTCTAAATGCTTTACAACTCGATATGATTTTGACCTTGTTAATTATCGACATCTACGCTGAAGAGTACTATGCAGGTTGTAAATGTGCCTTTTTTCATCCACGCATGAAGTAATAACAACAATATTGCCAATGATAAACGATGTAACTGTGAATTTTTATTGCCTGTAAAGATAACCCATGTTCATCGAATGTTTAGTTTCTATGATCAAAGATATCATAATAAAATGTTCTGTGATTACCATATTTCATTCGGCATGCCTGGAGATAGAGTTTACATTGTTCCCAGTAAAAGTAATTTACTTATTCAAGTTTTGTTGAATAGCTCTCTGGCTTGAGAACTTCCAGGAGTCCGGATGATGTATTTGTGAAAACATGAAATAATGGCTTATCTACATAGGAAAAAATTTTGAGTTAGTATCAGTCTTCGATGACTAGAGTAGGATTGGTTTAAGGTCATGGAAAACACTGTAGGCTAGTTTAGATTAAAACAGGTGCAGCAGAGTTTGCTTTTGGTCATTAGTCTCTGTTTCTCACTTGTTGTTGGCAAATGATTTTTTAAAACATCTTTCCTCTGTTATACATGATCTTGCCCTCTATATGAAAAGAGGGTTATGAGTATATGCCTGTAAAAAGTGGCACATATTATTTAAAATGCACATAATAGTTGAACCGATTCTTTTAACCAAACTGGTGATCAAATTGTCATTTTTTTTTTTTCAAAATTTAAAGTTTGCGAGGCCTGGAACAGCTTTCATGTTTATTAGAAACCTCCAATCAATTAACGGTTTCCAGCTCTATAAGAGCTCTATAAGTTACATTTTTGGTCCTCCAAGGATCTTCTGTACTCTGAAGTCCTCACTCATCTTCCTCAAATTTTGTCTTCATACGTGGAGTTTTTTCGTGTCGTGATTTTTGAAGGAGTAAGAGTTAACCATAAAAAAGGAAAAGAAGCAGAATTAGTCGCTAGAACTTTGTTCTTTCTTTTTAATTTGCAAATATTAGACAACTAAATAAATCTAATCTGTATTTTTTTAAGGAAGGTCGCTCAATCGTGGCTTTCTTTCATTTTATTGTTTTATTTTTAAGTAATTTTTTTATAGTTTATATTTAATAAGCACCCTTTTCTGTTTCTACTCTTTATTACTTTTAGGCTTTTCTCTGGTCTGTTCCTATAATCGGAATTTAACTTTCTTTAAGCTTGTTCTTGAGACTAAAGAGCTTTAGATTTGGTCCTAAGCAGGAGAACATGAAAGTGAAAACAGGACAATACCTCGCGAGCGATGAAGCACCTACCATATTCACAAGATCAACTTAGTAGCAGGGTTAACCGACGGCTCCGTGGTCACTGTAGCTTGAGGAATCTTGCATATGGTCAACGATCTATTACTGTGTCTTTTCGACTTCACAAAGCCCATCCTCATTAGACCTAAGGAGAGAAGCAGCTTAAATTATAAAATAAATTTTAAAGAGAGTAGCGTACTCATTTTTTTCACTTTGTAGGCGCTACTCGAAATAAATTGTTTTTCAAATTAACAGAGAGCATCTGATATCACCATATAAGTTTGTTTTGAAGTCGATTCTGTACAATCTTAGCAGCTGATCTGGAAGGTCGCATAGATCGAAGATCGAGTTTACGTCATATTTACTTCTCTTAGATCATTGTACATAGGCTGTAAAGCCGCTAAATCTTGTTTTACTGCGTGTTGCCTCAAAATGTCCGCACTTCCATAACGCATGAAATCAACTAAAAAATGTGCATCACTAAACAGTATCCTTCATCAGAAACATTAAAACAACTTCTTAGTGTTTGTTAACCTATGTCCTATGTGATAACCCTCCCACGTTATGTGCTTTTGATAGAATTTTGCGATTAGCTTAGCCGAAGAAAAAAAATAAGCGTACGTACGCATTAGGTTAAAAGGTGAATTCATATTCTATTTAAACTTTTAGAGAGCAATCACGGATTAAAAATCAATAACTCAAAGCTGCTTCTTATGTTAAAAGTCATTCATGGGATCCAACAACTGACACGTTTATGTACATGCCAGTTCAATTAAAGAAAATTAAAAAGAAAGGTCAACGATTTTTTTTAATAGTTACGTGAAGTGCCGTCTTCACCTGATTCAAACCGCTTTATCATTGTCCGACTGTACTTCGCCGCACGGGGAGAGATTATCTGGATCTAGCTTTACATCAGGGATTGGACATTCAGAGCAGACAGGCCTCATGGCCGGACGGGCAGGAGCTATGTATTCTTTTACTTCTTTTACGACGTATGCTTCTGATTTATGACCAGTTCTTTCTCTTGACAATGGTCTCGATCGACAATTCGACCTTGCCCTGTTTTTGTCACACTTTCCGCTGTCAGAGGATTCGCAAACAGGTGATCGTTTCTTACACAGGAAAGACATTATTCTGCAATTTTTTTTTTGATGCTGTAGCTGTCACTCTTGCTGATTGCTTTTGCCTTTCTCCAACTCAGAAAAATTTAAGGTCCTGTGTAATTTAGAGAATAGATCTAGATCCAATCCAGATCTGTATTCTTTGATTTAGACAAAGACTTGATTTAGAGCACAATGCTTCAATCTAACTTTAATATTTAGTAATTTTTTAAACTTCCGGTAAGAAATAACGTCAGTGATTTTACGTGCTGAGTTTTAAAAAGTCAATCAATCGCACACTTTCCATAAAACCTTAGCTTCAACAGGGTGTGAGAGTATTTTTTTAAAACCAGATATTCATTGCATGGATCTAAGAAAGAGAGAAAAGATGACGATTTTTTTTTTATATGGCACATTAGCGGCTGATTTTATTTTACAACTTCTGATCTGACGCTTTATTTTGTTGATTAATTGACTGATTGATTGAGGCTAGTCGGTAATCATTGGGTAAGCGACAACATAACTATATCAACTTATTAGTTTAGGCTAATCTTTAACACATAATCTTAATAAAGAGGAATCCATGACTTGACAGTCAAACACTTCTAGTCATCTTAAGGCCGTTGGTGTTACAAGAATTGTTTTAAAGTATTGAAATTCCCTTAGCATTTGTGGCGAAAGGAACATTCACAGAGGGCCTCTCTAACTCCGTAACACAGGGATCAGGTATGCTCGTAACAGCTCCTTGAGCAACTCACTAGGTACCATTAAGGAGTCTTTGGCTTGTGATGAAGCCTCCTCTTATTAGAATGTGAATTCGATCGAGATCAAACTTACGTCAAAAAGAGGTAGAGGGACAACATACTGAATAGAAATATGTGGCGTAGAACAGATCCTGGTAACACTAGGCTGCTTCTTTAGAGTTAGGTTTTATCTAGGTGTTATCTCTGTTTTGAAAGCCCAACTAGTGCACGTGCAGCTTACAGAATAGTTAAGATCTTATAATCCAGATTCAAAGCACTAGATTGATTAATATTATAAACGTTTGTTTAATCTTACGTTTTGGGGTGTATTTTACATCAAACTGGCCCTTTCCTTATCAAACGTGCCCTCTCCTTATTAATGGTGTCATCTCTTTATCAATGGTGTCCTCTCCTTATCAATGGTGGTCTCTCTTTATCAATGGTGCCCTCTCATTATCAATGGTGGTCTCTCTTTATCAATGGTGCCCTCTCATTATCAATGGTGGTCTCTCTTTATCAATGGTGCCCTCTCATTATCAATGGTGATCTCTCCTTATCAATGGTGCCCTCTCATTATCAATGGTGGTCTCTCTTTATCAATGGTACCCTCTCCTTATCAATGGTGGTCTCTCCTTATCAATGGTGGTCTCTCCTTATCAATGGTGGTCTTTCTTTATCAATGGTGCCCTCTCTTTATCAATGGTGCCCTCTCTTTATCAATGGTGCCCTCTCCTTATCAATGGTGCTCTCTCCTTATCAATGGTGGTCTCTCCTTATCAATGGTGGTCTCTCTTTATCAATGGTGCCCTCTCTTTATCAATGGTGCCCTCTCTTTATCAATGGTGCCCTCTCCTTATCAATGGTGCTCTCTCTTTATCAATGGTGCTCTCTCTTTATCAATGGTGCCCTCTCTTTATCAATGGTGCTCTCTCATTATCAATGATGCCCTCTCCTTATCAATGGTGCTCTCTCTATATCAATGGTGCCCTCTCTTTATCAATGGTACCCTCTCCTTATCAATGGTGGTCTCTCCTTATCAATGGTGGTCTCTCCTTATCAATGGTGGTCTTTCTTTATCAATGGTGCCCTCTCTTTATCAATGGTGCCCTCTCTTTATCAATGGTGCCCTCTCCTTATCAATGGTGCTCTCTCCTTATCAATGGTGGTCTCTCCTTATCAATGGTGGTCTCTCTTTATCAATGGTGCCCTCTCTTTATCAATGGTGCCCTCTCTTTATCAATGGTGCCCTCTCCTTATCAATGGTGCTCTCTCTTTATCAATGGTGCTCTCTCTTTATCAATGGTGCCCTCTCTTTAACAATGGTGCTCTCTCATTATCAATGATGCCCTCTCCTTATCAATGGTGCTCTCTCTATATCAATGGTGCCCTCTCTTTAACAATGGTGCTCTCTCATTTTCAATGGTGCCCTCTCCTTATTATAGCAGCAAATGGTGTCTGAATTATTAGCAGCAACAATATTATTCCTCTGGAGATTGCTGAAATCTACAACCAAGGCATAGGCTGTCATCTTAGGCCCTACATCCGTTAAAAAAATGGCCTGAACTATAATTAACGATACTTGTATTGTATGATATCTGTAAGATGAAAGCGCTTAAATCTTTCTCAATGTCTGCTTTCCGATGTAGAGCTTCCGATTGGTTTCGTTGGTTTCGTATATTAAGATAGTTATTTTTATTAATTTTGTAATTCATTGTTAGAAATTGATTTTCACATGAGAAAGCAAGCTCAATCTTTTTCTATTGCACAACCAAACTAAGCCCTGCTTAGCATGATAGATATACAGTACCCGTTCGGAAGTCCTACCCTTTCCGAATTCAATATCATTTTTAATGGTTAAAGAAACCCGGTAACTTGTGTAATAATTACGCATTATATTTATTCTGTAGGCGCTACATGGACTTTACTCCACCCCTTCCTAGCATTACTAGATTTTGTTATCTTGCCAAGGTAATGACTTTCGTGTGGTGAAAATAATTTGATATTTTTTCTTCAACTTTATCTTAAGTTTTCATTAATTAAAATCATTTTAAAGCATGCACAGTGTATTATAATTTTTTTTCATTATTAGAAATATTTTAGAACTGTAAAATTTATAAGAAAAAGAGATCATTCTTAAGACAATTTAAAAGTAAGGCGTGTTAATACTTATATAAAGGATTTAGTAACTGCCTGGCAAATTAAGGGCTTGTCGCGTTTTCTTTTTTTTTTTTTTTAAATTTTTGGATCAATAGCTATTTTTATTTTTAACATTTCTCCAAAGTTGTCTAGCGTTTGGCTAGATCTATATACATATACAACTAAAGATCCTCTGTTGCTCGGTCACGAAACTTTCAAATCTATAACTACAACATCCGTTGAAGATAGAAATTGCTAGATTTAACTATATTTTAAAATTTAGACTAGAAATAGTCTAGATCTGTATGTAGATCTATCCAGGCTAATTAACTATGGGACATTAAATCAGTGGGCGATACTCTCTTCGAAAACGTAATATTGATCATGATACAGCTAGATTCAGATGACAATGTCGTTCTACATTGGCAATTCTTTTCTTTTTTCAATAAATGTTATTTTTGTTTAACTCACTTGAATAGTAATGGTGATGGGCATGGCGACTTCTCTTCGCTGTCGTTAGACTGCTGTTTCGGAATTTTTTTCCCAGGCTGTTGAGGAGCAATTTTAGGTTTCTTTTTCCCTGCCGTCGTTGTAGCTTTAGGTGTTGGATTTGGGCTAGTCTGACAAGGAGGTCTTTGGTATTCTTCTAGTGGTGGTTCTTCAAGCTTTGGCTCTTCGGGGCGTTTCTTATCTGGACAAGGTTCAGACATTTTGGTTTTGACGAAAGAATAGATCTGATACAGAATGTGAACAGGGGAAAAGAAAGCCCTAAGCTATTATGATGGTTGATATTCTTGTTCTTTCTTCTAAGATAATTATAAGGAATAACGACGTCACCTAGCAAAGGTTGTCATCGGCTATCTTGACACCAAAATCGCTGGTTGTTTGTTTGAACTCTTTGACACTAACGTCTTCATTTATGTATTTTTCAGGTGCGCATTTGGCGCTATTAAATCTTCATGGAAAATAAAGTTTTGGTTTCTATGATTATGATCTCATAAGGTACTTAATAGATTTCATGAGAACCTAGAAGATTATATACAAAATCAATATTTATTTTATCTGCATCGCCACAAACTTCAAATGAACAAATTGAAAACCTTTTTATTATAGATCAAAAGAATAAACTAGTACTGTACTTTTTTTTCCCAATGTCAAAACATTTCATTTTTTCCAGCTGTATTTATATATAATTTCCATCTGTATTTGTATATAGGTATGTGAGGATTTTGCAAGTGATTATCAAGGGGATTTTGAGTATTTAAAGTGTTACAGGAATGAAATCTCCGTCTTTCAGCAGATTTCAGAGAGAATTGGAAGGTTTTTTTTAAAGACTCGTCCACCAAAAGATAGCCTTTTCGCCTTCTCATTTTCTTGCCATACGCATACTTTGCACATCTTACGGGACAAACTATATGAGGGTGAGGTAGTTTCATTCATCGATTGAGTTTTCCAGCGTTAGCAGTTTCGCTGCATGCATAGACTTAAATGAGACGGAATATAATTATTGACAGATTTATAAGACATCTCGAGTATGCTGCACAATTATATCACCAATGATTTTGGATTCGGTATATTGGCATAAAAAAACTTTCAGTAAACTCGTTGCATTCCAAATTGTTGTGACGTGTTGTTTACTTTTTCAGAAGAGAATTTAGATTACACTCGTATAAATATCCTCTAAATTCTCTTCTGAAAAAACCAAACAACATGACACAACGATTTGCTTGAGGAAAAGTGGACAAGATAGTCGATACACATACTGAGAAACAGCAGTACTGATTCTTTAGAAGTCTCAACAGGAAGGATAAACAAAGCTCCATTACTCGTGCTATTACAATTAAAGAAAAGAACCCATTTCAATCTAATGTAACACAAATACTATAAAAATACTTTTAGACTCGACAATAAGTGAAAAAACAAAATTGTTTCAGGGAGTTGGCTTTTTTCTGTATTATATATAATACATGAAAGGCTAAATTTATTTGCAATAATATAGATATACGTCCTTTCTTAGATGTTTTGGGAATTTAATGAAGCAGTATTTACTAGCACATTTTCTCGGAAAGAAATTGAAATGGAAGTGTTTATGGGATTTTTTCTCCTCATTAGATTATAGGAAGACCGCGATTGTTTTGATTCATTGAATAAATAAATTTAGAAGCCTAGTCCACTATTAATGAAAATGTTTAGCCTTTCGTCTCTGTGTTTACTGGTCTTGTCTCGGTAAGTCGATCGGTGCCCTATCGAGGTAGAGGTTCGATCCTTGTCCATACCATCTGTCGTTATGTTTTCACGTCTTTCGTCTTAAATTCTTTTTTTCTTTTTCTTTTTGCTTTCTTAATTTTTAAATTAAGTGTATGAATCATATGAATTTAAGCCACGTCAAAAACGAATGAAATATTGCCGTTTGTACCAATTCTTCTAAATATGTTCATATTACTAGACTTTGCTGTAACTTTTCTCTCCAAATGCATTATCTGTTTTGAACTGCAACATTATCAATTGTCTTTCTCGGTTAAAAAAAAAAACATCATGCACCCTTCAAAAATATATTTACAGCCCATACCTTTGACAAAATAGTCCATTCATGTGCACTTAAATTTATGTAACATAGACTGAGCCCCTGGAATAACGTAATTTACATAAAAATATACTCTTATTGTGAGGGTGAAAATACCTGAGCATCTGCATTTATGTCTTTCTAAAGTAAGCATTCTGCCATATTTCTTTATCTGTATGTCAAGTGACATTGCTTGAAATATTGTTTTAATCCATATTTCTAACTGACAGTCTTGTTTAATTTCAAATTTATTCTTATGGATTACAATGTTCTTCCCATGAGATGAGCTGTAACGAATTATTAAGTGGACTTAACTCCAAAAATGGCTTTAAATCCAAATATATTGCACAAATTTTTAAACTGTTTTTTTATTACACAGAAAATTATATAAAGCACATAATCATATTATCAGAACCTCTTAAGCCATGCGAACCAGCACTACATATCATTTCTAAAGTATCAAATGAGATATTACTTTAAACAATTGTATAATTTTTTTTTAGTTTTATCCATGGCAACCATATAAGTTATTATATTATCAAAAAACATTAGAAACATAACTTTTGAGAACACATTGATATCCATCAACTTGAAAACTGCCACAAATTGGTAAAAATAAAAACCTAGGGCATTTTAAATACCGAGCGACATATTTCTAAAGGTTATCAGCTTAATATGAGATCAGAGGAAAGATAGGGTTTTGTGGAGAGCAACTTGGTAAGCTTGAAAAAATTTGGAAAGGACATAACAAGCCAAAAAATACACACATATTACTTTTAATCTTGACGTTTCTAAATGATCCATGGTTTTCTAAATTGGGCACAACTGTTCTATAATTAACCAAATGAGGACGTGCCTGTGGATTAAAAAAAAAAAAAAACATTTCTCAGAATTTCAAAGCTATTAAATCTGTCACAGGAAAAGTTCGGTAAAAAGGATTATTATCATACCGGTTCTGCCGTGGAAATAATTTTTAAAGACTTTAAGTGGAATATTATTTTGGTGTACATTAACGAGAGATCTATTTTAATTGAAATAGAAACTTTGTAGGGACAGCTGGTATAGAGAAGGGGCAAGAAAAGACCAAACCACTATTGGCAAGAGCATCTCTCTGTAAGTCGGTACGACTGAACTCTGAGCACGAACCACTGTGTAAAGTCAAGTGTCGGCACTATGAATTCAATATTGTTGTCTTAAGTCCATCTCCTTCTTTTATCAGTTGAAACATTCGAACTCGAGAGAAGTGTTTGGTCTGTGCTAACAGCTGACTTATGGCAGAAATCAATCACTTTCAGAAACACACACACAAAAGATCTACCTCTGTCGAAAGCATCTTTACTCACATTAACCACGGCTCACCAACAATTACTTGCGTGCCATGTGTTGCTTTTCTAGATTTAGTAATATGAAACAATGTTATCCAAGCACTCAAAGCAAGGAAGAAACAACCAAAATGAGCTTGTTTTTCATTGTTTTTGTTTTATTGTTCTTGTTTTACTTTCTCTTATCCCCTTATTTTTTTCCATTTTTTTTTAAACTTTGATGGTTGCCTCTTGTTTTGCTTGTCCTTCTTCTTTGTAAGTAATTCTAAAACCCATGAACCTGGTGGAAGAAAAAGAAATATCAAGATTTTTTGTTTAGCTTCTACATTCCATTTATATCTATTGAATATGATTCTGACGATAATGAAACTTGTATTTTTTTTTTTTAATGATTCAAAAGGCCGTTAAGATTTCCCTCTTGAGAGAGCTTTCAATTTCAGCTTGAAAGGATAAAAAAAAACCAAAAACAATAAATTAAATACCTTAAAGTAAGTATCATACTTTAAATAATATTTCGATATGATTTTAAATTTACACGATAAAGGAAAGAGTTCACATTCATCACTGAATAGCGAAGATATGGGGAGAGAAATGGTCAGGGAAACGGTGAAAAAAATCCAGAATGGACAGTATGAAGAAAAGTAGTACGCCAACATTTATTTAGATTAAAGGATGAAGGAAAGATAGTGAGGCTGGGAGTTTATAATTATTATATTTAAGTATTTCACAAGCTCAGTTCACAATAAGCAACGCTTTCATGGCTTTGTCTGTGCCTGTACACCTTCAAATTTTAGCTCTGCCTGACTCGAAACAACCAAAGAAGAGATAATAAAACAAGTACACGACATAATTGTTGATGATCATGATGAAAAATGAGTCAGATCTTGCTGATCTTGATATCGAGATGGAGGTATTTTAAACTTGAAGATTCTAATTGTGGATAAATTATTGTTGTTTCCGTGGTTTATATCCATTTACCTGTGTACTGACGAAATAATTTATACCAAAAAAATGTGAAGATATGATTATGAATACGTGTTTCCGTAAATCTTCTTTACTGTTGAAAACGAAAAGTTTTTTGATGACGTAATTTTCGAAGGAGTAAGAGTTAATAAGAAATAAAATGAAAAAAAATTCATGATTTCTCTTTTGTTTTTTGTCTTTTGTTTCTCCTTTTTAATTTGCAAAATTGATATAAACCAACTAAATAAATGTGTTATGTATTTTATAAGAAGGTCGTTCGACTGTAGTTTTATTGTCTTAAGTTAAAAACAGATTTTTTAGGTTTAGTTTTTCTACGCTCCTCTCCATTAGGCTTTTTTATCTGTACTCATAAACGGAATTTAATTGTCTCTAAGCTTTTACTAGAGACTAATAATTAAAAAAAAAAAGTCACAAACATTGTTCTAAAAACGCTGTATATAAGGCCAAAAAACAAGATAACTAAAGAGCTTAAGGTTTGTTCCTAAGCAGGAGATCATGAATGTGAAAACAGTAAAATACCTTGTGATCGATGAAGCACCTACCGTTTTCACAAGATCAACTTGGTAGCAGGGTTAACCGACGGCTGCGTTGTCACAAAATACCGCTGTAGCGTCAGGACAGCAAACTGCGGCTTTTAGATTTCACAAAGCCCATCATCGGTAGTCCTAGGGAGGGAGGCAGTTTAAATCGTAAAATAGGTTTTAAAATGAGCAGAGTACTCTTTTTATACTTTGTAGGCTCTGCTAGTTTGAAATTCTATTCAAATTAATCGAAAAGCTTCTGAGATCAGCTTTGAAGTTTGTTCTCAGGTCGATTCAACACAATCTTAGCAGCTCATCTTGACGATACATAGATGGAATTTACATCAATTCTAAGTAAGTATCTAAAGGAGAGAAAAATGAGATCAAAGTTGTTTTTTCTTCTGAAAAACCTGGAAAGGTTAGTGGCCTGACTTTATAACCTCTGATCTGACTCAAGTGTTGATTGATTGATTGATTGATTGATTGGTAGGTTTTTTTTTACAAAGCCAGTAAGTGGTCAAGAAACTCCATTGTTACCTCATCTTATTTCTGTAGGTCAATCTCAATCTTTATCATATCATCTTAATATAGAAGAAAGCAGTGGGTAAGCTACACAAGTAGTGGGTAAGAAAGTGTCTTGTCTGTGTTCTCTGATAGTTGTGATCCAATCATTTGTCCACAAATTTGAGACTTTCAAAGGTTTGTTTGAGAAATTTTCTATGCTGGCGAGAAAAAGACATAGAATCTGTATCGAAATTTTTATTGAACTTTTCAGAAAAAAAAAATTGTTTTTGATAAACACAGGAAAAAATATCAAATACTTTTTTTCAATGAAACAACTGAAATTATGGAAAAATCGCTGTGATCATTTAATAAAAATGGTCTTGACAGTTTTTATCAGATTTTTGGAGGATTTATTTTATTAACCGTCTGAGCCTCAAGGGTTTAAAAAATTAGCTTAAAATCCAAGACGTGCACCGTTGCATGACAACCAAGTGTTAAATAAGAAAAAAGAAATCATAAATATAGGCCTATATATAATTATATCTGTATCTTCATTGCTACTTCAAGTTTTTTACTTGTCAAATCGACGTATCTGAAGTTTTTTTATACTGACAATCGAATTTTTTTTTTCTGCATTTTTCCCGAAAACACAAAATTTGCATATACGTCGGTTTGCCTTTTGGGGACAGAGTATACTGGCCATCATATCATCGTATTTTTATGGTTCAGTTATAGTTTTATTCACAGATTAGGGCCTAGATCTAGATCTTCCAAAAAAAAGCTCACATTTTAGCATTTTTTTTTAATACATAGTTTTTTTCATTCACATATTTTTTAGTCTGTCGGGAATATTAATTAAAGATGTATAAATTAATTTCAATTTGAAATACGTAGGGCCTACAGATATATTCAGTTACAGAGATCCTTAAAATCTACCCCACTCTTTATTTAACTCAAGAGAAAGTAAAGATAATAAATATGTTCTAAAGTGAAAACATGCTCTTTTTAATGGAAAGGCATCACACGAGAATGGAACTAAGGATATGAAAATTGGATCCCGTGTTTTGTCAGACTAGCGCGCTATCTAGTCTTACTGAGCTCTCTGGGCCATATACTATTAACTGTGACCGAATAGTAGTCTTGTTATGCTGATTTTATATAAATTTTGTGTTAGAATCCCCTCTCCCCCCCCCTCCTTTTTTTTTTCCCGACGCACTCACACCTGCCACCCAGAGCCAGCTCTGAAAAAGTAAAGTAAAGCAATTCTTCTCTCCGCTAATCTGTGGGAGGGCATTGCGCAAAACCGATGTCCATATCTCCCACCCTATCAGGGTGGACATGAAGCCATGGAAAGCAGGTGGTGGATGAGTGCTCGGCAACTGGCCAACCAATTTATAGCGCAATGGTCAGGCAAATCAGCTCAGCATGAATACTGCTCCTATTGATAGAAATTGCAACCCACTAAAAGTATCCGTGCAAAGTAAAAATCATGGCGTTTCAAAAGTAAACGATTTCAAACAGTGGTACGCGACAAGCAGGTCAGTCTCGACAGTTGGGGATTGTCCTGTGCCGCAAGTGACACCCGAGCGTCTTCATACGTGTGCGCGCAAAATGAAATTAAAAACTTGAAATGGTAAAACAATGATATAAAAAGACAAGTTTAGACAGCATCAAACAAGAAAAGACAAAGATTAAAGTTAATATTCGCGGCATGAGCGAAATCAGATGGCAAGGCGCTTGAAAGATTACACCAGGAACGTTTGAAATAATTTATCCAGGAGGTACAAAACATACGAGAGGAGTGGCTATTGTGTTGAACCAAGAAATAGGAAAGGACATTAGCCGCTATCAGATTGAGTTTTACTTATAAAAGTTGCAGAAAAACCATTCGACCATGGTATCATTCAAATGTACGCACCAACATCAACTAGTAATGATAGGTGATATGTAAAAGTTTTATGAAGATATTTCTGGAGCAAGCAAGGACGCAATACGTATAGCAGGAGCCACTAGAGTCTTACACAGTTGAAGCTTGATGGAAAAGGTCTATGAGTAATCAAAAAATGTACTGGGAACAGACAAAAGCAATTCAAGTTGATGGGGAATTCAGGTCATACCTTTTCTTGCTGTTAGTTACATCTTTCTTTTCCGACTTATCCTTTAGAAAAAAAAATGCGTTATTGAAGCTTTTCAAGTCATTCCGTGAAAATAATTTTAGGTGTTTTTTTTTTTTTTTTTGGGGAGGGGGGGGGGTGTTCGTTGCGAGTTTTTTTTTCTTAAACATCCACTCGTAGTTAATGTTTCATTTAGAATAATTTTTATTTTCAAAGTATATTGCTCGTTTGAAACTGATCTCTATCTATCTCTCTGTCTCTGCCTCTCTTTCTTTATTTCTTTCCCTTTTCTCTTTGTCTACCTATCTTTATATCTATCTCTTTCTGACTGGCTATCTCGTACACTTTTAAACACAATAATGAATTAAAAAAGAAAAGAAAGTCTTAAGCGTAATGCCACATTGGATTAATTATTTTCAACGATCCACGCGTATGTACCTGCAAATCCATGGAGATCTTGCTCCTATCTTTTATTCCCTACAGGCCCTTATAGGCGGTAAACATGGAGTTTTGGGCATCTCTGGGTCGGGGACTGGAGTTTTCGGTTTCGGTGGAGGAGGTGGAGTTGGTGGCCTCCGGCAGGGAGGTACAAGTCCTCTCACACACGGTGTTCGCTTCCACTCTTCCAGTTCTGGTTCTTGTAATTTCTTTTCCTCCGCGCATTTTTTTGTACATGACGCGTCTGGGCTTTTAGATCCAGATCTACAAGCCATTCTGATTATCTAGATTATACTCGATCTAGATCTAGGTGTCTGGACGGTAGGAAAAAGAATGTTTAAGTTTGCCATGAAATTTGAGGAAACAAACAAGTAGCTGTTGATTATCACACGATGAAAATTGTTAGTCAAACTAGAGCTAACGCTAAACCTAGAGTTTAGCAAAAGCTAAAGATCTACTAATGTAGATCTAGATTTAGTAACGTGTAGATCTATAGATTTGCTTTAAAAACTGAATATCTTAGAGCTTTCGTAGCAAAAAAATGTGACGTCATTTATGTTGTCTAAAATGAACTGGGGTTTTGGTTTCGAGAGTATGCAATACTCAACAGTGGCTTCACTGTGAAATTCCAACGCAATTATTTAGACATGATTAATGTTTCCGCGAATGATGCAAACAAACAATAAGAGGAGCAGCATATTCGTATGAAACAGTTAAACACCATGCCATGAGTTACAAAATGAACGGCAATGTCTAAACGTTTAAGAGGCTAAACTAAATAAATAATTAAAAAAAAAACAAAAAAACAAAAACAAAAAAACAAAAAAACCACTGTGGTAAGATCAGATTTGGTTAAGAAAACAAGTAGATTTAATTTAGAAAAAAAAAATGGAAGAACTTTGCGGTCAATGATGAAATATACTAGTTTAAAAAAATAAAAAGCAGCTCAGGAAGTGCACCACCCTACATTTTCTTGGAAAGTATAAATTGCATCTAGCCTTACTTGAAATATTACGGAAGGTGAGATTTGATGTAGGCTTGTTTTCTAAAATTGTGGCTTTCTCTTAATATGTCGTTAAGCCAATTTATGAAAACAGTTTAATCTATCAAAAAACTGTAATAGAAAAAGAAGCCGAGATTGAAGAAAAATGAAGATAAAAAGAATGCCTATGTTTCCTCGAGATTTAACATAGCGCACACAAAAAAGATATTCCTTAAAATCGACTGCTTACCTATATGCTTAAACTATCAGTTCTAGGAAATTAGCTTCCAGCTAATTAAAACCAAACTTGTCTATAAATATGTCAGGAACACCAGTAAAAAAATGAATGTTTTTAGTGGAACCATGCACTAATATAAGACAGGAATGTCATGTCATGCCCAAATATCATTATTTCTCTCTATCTGTCATACCCTTATTGGCGAGATCAATCTCAAATCTGTGTTGTGCTGGAAGGTTTGTCTTACTTAAGGAAAGTAGAAACTTTGAAAATCTTTTGTTGATATTTTTTTTTTTTTGGATGACTCGTTTTGAAAAGTAATAGCGTTTTTCCTTCAGATAAAAAATCTCTGCAAGTATACACTCCTGCCGCGAAACTTGAATTAAGTATCGGAAACCAATGAACTCCTACCACTTTCATCAACTGAGGCACGAAACAGTAACAGTGTACAGTAATGGCTTGAAGACCGTCAATGGCATGAGATAACCTCATAGACATAGCGTAAGCCACTGAGCCCATAATAATTTGAGGAAAGGATGCGAACAACCACAACCAAAAAACAGGAAAATATAGAGACAGGAAAAAATTTGTTAATTTTCTCAACTTATGCCTGAAGAACTGGACGATGATATCTTACTTATACTCATAATCCTTCATGAGTTGTCTCATCACTTAAGACTAACATGATCAACATAAAATTATGAATCATATGTTGACGGATCTGGAACATAGAGCTAAGAATAAAAAAAACTGCTTCAGAATTTCAATACTAGTGAGAAAAAAAGAATTATAGCTCTGTAATGGAGTATACCCAGGTTCCCATCTAAAAACTAGCCAACCAAAATTCAGTTGAAGCATCCTTAGCCTACTGGTTGTGTTAGCAAACTCTTGGCACGAAGCCTAAACTCCTGGCCAATGTGGCACCTAAAGAAGAGGTGCAACCATTCAACGACGAGCAAGTAGACTTCCGTCCATCTCGATCCACAAAAGATCAAGCCATACATCTGGCTCAGTAGAAAATGTCTTTAAAACAAAGAAACAAAAAGATGTAGTTTAGATGGAAATGAAAAAAGCATTCGTGCCGCAAGGAATGGAGAAAAAAAAAATCTCTTGTTCAAGATATTAAAACATGAACAAAAAGACTCTTTGAATTTCACATACCTTCTCAGCGTAGGAATTGAAAATCAAAGTTTCAAGGATACGCTCCCAAAATCGCATTTTTCATCAAAAACAGAAGTTCTTCAAGGAAGTGTTATCCCAACAACTCTTTTCTCGATCTTTATGAATGGCTTCGCATCAGCCTAACCTCCATTATATTATTGTTAAGCACATGCAAAATTTAGATGACATAGCGTTGCCCTGCTGTGCTTAGGAGGCGTTATTCTGGTGAAAGGAGATTCAGTCTGATCTATAAAAACTTCATTTTTGGACGCGTAACTTGTCAATGAAAGTAAGCGCAGCATAGAATGCATACGTACACGATATTAAGTGCGACATCAAAAGAGCATTCTGTCAACCTAAGCAAGTTAAAAAATAAATTAAAACAAAACTCTATTTTATCTTGAGTTGATATTTGACTCAAGATTTACGTAAAATCCGCAAGTGCTAGCAATTCAAACAGGAGAAATATAGCTGATTTCTTTATTTAAAAACATAATGGAAAGCAAATGCCAAAAAACTTTCGAAAAAAAAAAGAGATACAAAATATTTCAGCTCTATTTTGGAACTTGGTATGACAGCTTAGTGTACCACTGCTCCGATGAACTACAACAGGATCTACAAAGTTCAAAGCTAAAATCAGAAAGATGTCTCCTGTGTAGGTGAAAAAAAGATCTAAAATCTTTCTCAGATCTGCAATTCACCGCCTTTAAAAAATGCAACGATTTTGAAGGAAATAAATAAGGTTGAAAAGAAAAAGCTTTATACGTATAAAAATAAATCGAAAACCTACATCTAAAACTAAAAATCCTTTAAACTGAGGGAGAAGGAATTCTTTCAACATAATTTCGTAAAATGCCTTCCTTGGAAGAGCTCAAATACGCCTTATGTAGAACAATCCATGTCAAGCATTGATGCAAAGGAAGACATGTCCAAAGAAAAGCTGAGAAAAACCGTCTCTCGAGAATAAAAAAAAAAGATCTATAATTAAATAGAATAAAGAAGCAGACAGTATCTCATTTATCTAAGATCACTTAAAAAGTCATTGCTTACAGAGGACTACAACTTCCCTCTTGCATCGTAAATAAAACTTGCACTGTCGGATCTGCAGAAAAGTGAATATGTATCTATCCCCGATTATCCTTATGGAAAAAAAAAACCAAAAACATATTGTTTGGTTTCCATTAAAACAATCCGTATCGATCAAGTGAATATTGTATTCTTTCCTAAATCTATACCTTTTTTGATTAATTGCTTTTTTCCAGTAAAATGTTTCTTTTGGAAGAAGTGCCAGTCCTCCAGGGCGGTTTAGTTCTCAGAAATACAATCGTG
>JAWDGP010006989.1:305000-365000 GCA_033675545.1 Elysia crispata
CAGAGACTAATTATTAATCGTGGTGCATTTAAAGTAACTCATAAATTGCCGTATAATATAGCTTGTTTCAAAGTTATTATTGCACAATGAAATGAAAGCTTGTGAATCTCAAGGGATGTTCGATCTGTGGGAAAAGCTCTGCAACAAGCATTATTCAACGATTTGATAATTAATCAGTAACAGTTTCTTCTTAATTCGGTGTTGTGTCGTGACGATTACCTGCCTAGGTATATATCAAGCAAAAAGATTGGTTTTAAGTTTACAACTCTCTGATAGTATTTGAATTCATTTCATGATATCTCTGAATATCTGCAATATATCAGTTACGGCAAAAATACATGTGTACATGCAAGTAAGGCATCTGTTTCTGTGTGGTGCATAATTATAAATTTTAGCTATATTGGCTCCCTTCGCATAACTGGAAAAACTACAGCAACATAAATAAAAAGTTTTAAGAAATAATGATAATATCATGATAAACACATAAAAATACTGTTACAGTGTTAGTAATTGTTACATTTCATATTACTCGATATTATAATTGAATCTACATACATGTACCATTATTAAGGCAAGTTATAGATACATCTATTAAATATTTGAATTGCGAATGCATTTCAATCGTTTAATGTGCGATTAATTAATTTCTCTCGTGAACGATTCGAAAGAGCAAGCAAATGTATAAAGGGGGGCAGAAGAAGTTGCGCCATTGTATGATAAAATAGTTGAGCAAAACAAGTGACATTATGGAGATAAATGGCGTAAACAGTGATTCTAAAAAACTGAGAACGTTATTTTCGGGCTTGGTTTATTAGCTCTGATCCGATCTAGCTAATTAAATCCAGTTGGCTTTGCGAGTTTAACTCACAGCCCTTAGTGCACAATACGAGCATCACTGTCTCATGAGATAATATAGGTCGGATTAGGCCCTACCCTTACTCGGAACAATCTTGATGTTGAAGAGTAATAACTCTGTGCTGTCAAAGGGGTTTGACATTATCGCTTTTTCTCCTGTTGTGACGTGGTTGAAATGTTCCTCTGAGATATAACCTTTTACTTATCTTATCCTCCCTTCCGTTGACCCGGGCCCAAGCACACACATACGCAGTAATTAATCTGTATCAGTGGACAGTTTAAACCCGTGTTTGAAACAAACGGGTGGGTGGAAGCTCGATCTAACGCAGCATTTTATTGTTTTAAATGATCAGTGTACGTGTCTTACTGTCATTTAAAAAAAGAGATGGCGATTTTTAGCCTCCCCTAATGAGGCGAAAGTATTTGGCCTTATCACTGTTTTCCTTTAGAAGAACTTTTCTCGTTATCGGATTGAATGAATAAAAAATAATAATAATAATGACTCGTTTAAAACGAGAGGGCCTGTACATACGAGATAGGACATTTTGGATAAAGAAATATAATTAATAGAGAGCTTATATTCATGAAACGTTTATGAACAGCTTCGTTAGTGCAAAGAAAAGTACCCATTAACTTTTATTCTCTTTCTTTTTATAATCGGCATTATTTATATTTGTATGATGAGTTGCAAAGGATAAAAAGTACTTTATTATCCAATTGCCTTCAAATTTTGTGTGACTCCAAGCTAACATTTGTATACTTTTTATCTTTTTGCGAACATACTTATTAGGAGCAAGATGTCCGTCTAGGATCTACATACACTGAACTGCACAATATTTCATTAAGGAACTCAAAAGTCAAATTTCATTTTGAATTTAAGTTTGGTCTCCCAGGCAAGATTTCAAATAAAAGCCATATAATTTTATCGAAAATAAATTCAATTATAAATCTAGGTAGGCCAAAGACATCACATTTATAAGTGGGCTTTAAACAAATATCTTACCAATACACCACAATCATTACCTTTTTTTTTTGTGATCTGATTTATACTTTGATTCCACTTTATGAAATTTGGAACGAATGGAGACGGGCGTGGTGAGAAGCTATGGTGCTGAAGTAGGCTAAATAATTGTTTAATATTGAGCCATACACTTGGCAATCCTGGTCGAAAAATTCTGATCTGAGGGTTACAGTGCTGTTTATAAGAAGTCTTTGTTCAGGTGTCAAAGTATAAATCTACATTCTATATCCCCATCAACGCACATGGATATCTAGGTCTCTACGACTGTAGAGTCTAGGCTGTTTATGGATAATTCTATATATTCTGGATCTTTTATAACCGATCTAGATCTAGATAATGTTTTCCTTAAATACTTACTACAGCTCTTTAGTGGCAGTTATTTTCAGATCTTATTCTGAATGGTGGCGGACATGGACAAGGAGGCATCTCTGGCTCAGGTTCTGGGGTTTTGGCTTTCGGTGGAGCTCTCATCGGACACGGAGGAAGCAAAGGAACGCAAGGCGGTCGTACATATTCTTCTTTATCGGGTTCTGGCAGTTTCACTTCTTCCCCACATATTTTACGACAAGTCGAATCTGTTTTTGACATATTGCTGACTTTAGAGGTCTAAACTATGCTGGTTTGTTTGTTTGAGGAAAGTTTACTATGTTCCCCGTATGATGGCCTCCTGTGTTATATTCTTTCTTTTCGGATTAATCGAAGTTACATTTTTCTCTATGGATACAATGTTGACGTCATGTTTGCTCAGAAAGAATCCTTGCGCCTTGGGTAAAGAGTTAACAAATTTTTGGATTTTCTGTGCAATTCAGACGGCATAAATAAAAAGCGCTTCAAGTCTCATTTGATTTCAATAGGCATGACTTTCTAATTTTGAATTAAAAAAATACAACTTTTGAGTTTTGTAGACACTCTTCCTTATCGTGACTTCTGCTACAACATGAAGTAAATGGTCATATCGACATGAAAAGCGTCCGGTCTATGAGACGTCCCTGCTTTTATAACTTTGAAATCCATAATTAGTACATTAATTTCTTCTTAAGAAAAATGAGTCAGATCTTTTTTTTAAGGTTAAGAATAACCTTCTTAAGTTACAAGTAGAAAAATTTTACAAGTTGATGATTCTCTAACTCGGCGTTAAAAGCATCTATACAAACTTTCATTCCGATTTATAGGCTTACCTGACACCCGCTCATGAAGTTATGTATTTAACTCGATACCTCCATCCTGCCGCTAGCCAGCCCAGGTGGCTAGATGGATCCACACCTCGCATGCTCGGCTCGAGACAAAAGTTACGAGGTCACAATAGTGTCTGTTTTATTTGATGTTCAGTAATCTGGAGACCCTCAAGTTACGTGAGATACATTGGCAATTGTGCTGTCCCTTTGCTATCATCTCATCCGGGTCAGGAGTCAGGGCTGGTTTAAAACTAAGAATTGTACGAGCTAGAATTTTAGGTAGTGCTCAGCAGTGGTGAGGGTAAGGCTTTTAAGTGAAAATGACCGAAAATGCTTGAATTGGTGGGATTAGAACCATCGATTTATAGATGCTACGGCGCCCATCGCCTTGCCACTCAAAGAAAATATAGCTTATACCAAAACGCCACTACGCTCCCTAAAAAGAGAGTTTCATGGCGAAGGTATTTACTAAATCTATATGGTTTAAAACTAGCGTGATAGAATATCGGGTGAAGACAAAATTCCAAACTCTACTTAATAAATTTGTGTAGAAATCAAGGGAACGAACACTGATGTTCCAGAAGAAACACTGATCTCCCAACTCTTCCCGATTATTCGGGTCTCAATGTAAGATTGTTAATCTCTTTGTAACTATGATGCGTGTTCATTAGACAGCTGCTACCATAGAATCTTATCAGTCGTTTATTCCCACTCATTTTACGTCATCGAAAAGAGGAAATAAGAAACATAGCGTGTTTGTTCACAGCTAAAGGGATTGGAGATTTTAATTTTTCTAAAACGAAGTTTAGATCTGGGCAGATAGCAGTTATTCTTGAGCAGATAAAACTGTTTTTGGAACACATCATTTACTTAAGATAAAAGACGGGATTGCTACATTTGAAAAAATATAGAAGATCTATGGGTCAGGCAAGATGTCTATGGAAGGAAAATGGATATTAAAAATAGAGACCCTTTTTCAGTGAGGACTCGAAAGGGAAGCGGAAAAATTCTGCATTTAGAATCTAGTAATTTAATATAAAAAAAAAGTTATGAAAAAAATCAAATACGTTACAAAATATGCAAAGTTTAGGCCTATTTTGAATGAAAAGATCTGCGTGCGTGTAAGTATGTATGTGTGCGCACAGGCAGCTTAGCGGCGATTTGACACATCAAGGATAACTGGGTGTATACTTCAAGGACACGGAGGTAGATTGTCATCGGGTTGCCGACCGATAGATATAAATTATAAATATTATTTGAAGAGATGTTAACATTTTTTCCTGCGGAAAATGTCTATTTCATCGTTATTCTGCTTATTCTTTCCATGCTAAAGCCGATATTAATTTTTTTTTTTTTTCAAAATCAAATTACTTCAATCTCCATCTTTCATTTCTAAGATTTAAATCTCTTTCGAAACATTTTACATTGTACTGCCTCAAAATGGATTTGTATAATTTAAGTGCAAAGGAGGAGGGGGAGAGAGAGAGAGAGAGAGAGAGAGAGAGAGAGAGAGAGAGAGAGAGAGAGAGAGAGAGAGAGAGAGAGAGAGAGAGAGAGAGAGAGAGAGCGAGAGAGATTTCCCGAATCTTAACCAAGGGTTTTTATTCGTATCATATAAATTATATCTAAATAGATGGTACAGTTATTGGTTTTCATGCAATGTGCCGTCTTTTGATAGATGCCAGTGAGCAGATGTTTGCGCGCATTGAATGCTTTTGTGCGCCAGGCCAAAGACTGTAAATAAAAGGCAGGGCGACAAGGTGCTTGTTACTTTATTTTCGCATGTGCTTACCACTTTGTTCTGACACACAAAGAGCACATAAGACTTAGCTGTCGGTTAGCCCGTGATGACACTCGCCGAAAACTATTTATTACCCAGGTGACAGGTGACGATTTTTTACTGCTGAAAACTGCTTTTCAATTTTCGGGTTAAGATTAAAAAAAAATTTGTAGAAATTGTAAAATTGATAAACTTTACAATCAAAATCCTCAATTTTTTATGCTATGATTATAATTTGATACGATTGACCTTTTTTTTTTTCGGCCATAGTTGCCTCCAGGCCAAAATCTATGACTGTGCGGGATGAATGTTGGCTCTGCAAAGCTTCATTAGCAACCGCATACCAGCATCATCCAATGGAGTCTTGTTATTTGGTGAAAATAACCAATCAAAGTTCACTCTTTTTCCTTTGAACTTAACACGGCTTCCTGTTTACACTTGCCGCAGCAAATGTGAACCTCGGTGAACGAGTCTTTGCTTGCAGCTTGCGAAAAACCAAGTACATGTATTAGGAATGCATGCTCGTTTTACGGTCCAATCTCATCACTTATCAAGAAAGAAATGATCGATCGGGAATCAAACGAAGGGCTGATCTCGAATTGAAGTTTTGGTTCTGTGCCAATATCCAAACTATATATATATATATGTGGAGTGAAAATTAATCTAGATATATCTAGACGTCTAGATCTCTAGTCAGATCTAGAATCTATCTTGAACTGGAACGGCTCAGTTTCAGTTCAACTCCAATAAACTAGACTATCATCTGGATCTAGATTTGTATTGGATCTTTCGATCTCGATAAAATGGTAAGGGCCCAAAATTCTAGTTGATAGATCGACCTCATTCATGCTAGAGCTAGATTCTAGATCTAGACTTCTAAACCTATCTATATTTCTACCTCTAAAGAGAAGTTATATTGCAAGCCTCTATAGAGTTGGGTTTGATTCTAGCTAAATTAATATTTCGTAGATCTAGATTCTGTTCGCCATTTATAATCTTAGGAATTTCTAATGGAAAAGGTTTACATGTGTTAATTTTTATTTTCCACGCAGGAGGAAATTTCTCAAAGGCATTCAGGAATGGGACATATGGACACCCTTTCAAAATTGATGAATCCAAGGGAAGAACATGGGATATCCCGACTCACTCTGGGAGAAATAGGCAATAGAGTCTCTGCCATAACAATTGATTCTAAAAAGGGTGGAGCTGTCAAGAAAGAAATATTGCAACCGATTAATACTGTTTTCACTAGCAAGAGCAGAACATCAAACGCGGTTTCTTCTACAGTTTTAACTTATACTGATGACAATCATGACTTCATTGCAGCCCAGTCAGACATACCAAAAATGGTTACAGTAAGTATGCATCTATGTGTTGAGAAATGTGTTTTGACCATTTTTTAAATTTTAAGTAACATTTACTTGTAAAGCAGATGTTAAAAACTTGAATTGTATCAATCATGTGGGACTGGGAGTTGTGTAGAAACCTCCTTTCCCCTAGACTGACTAGAAGCAGTAGTCAAGAGCACCTGCACCTACAGACATGACTTAACAGTACTGCCAAGCGTAGACATCCAATGATGTCATAATTGGCGAGTTAGCACTCGAGCAAACCTTTAACCATCACCAGCCTAACACAAGCCAATTAGTACGATTGATTGGTCTTGTATTTAATGTTGAGGCAGATTTAATTGTCAAAGTAATTCATGGCCAAGTGCATAGGTTTAATATATTAAGAGACGATTTAGATATATGATGCCATAGTTTTTTTTACTGGTACTTCATTGTTAGGAAATGATTTACACTTACTTGAGTTTTTATCTTTTTGTGATGTAACAATTTAAAAAAATCTTCAGGATCATGCACCTGTTAAAGTTGAATGGATGCCTGGACACAACCTTTTTCATCAGAGGGAACCAGAAATGGTATTGTTTGCTGGATTGATGCCTCAAGCACCTCCAATGGACATCAGTGATGAAGGGGATGCCTTCTCCAAAGCTATGTTAGCAGAAGGTGTAGAGGATGTTGATGCAGAAGATATCGACAATCCCCAACTTGTCAGTCTTTATGTGAATCCTATTTACTCCTACATGAGAAAGTTGGAGGTTTGTACGAACCTGTCTTAGATCAATTTTTTAAAGGGACAGCAGGTAGTTAGCTATTATACTGTTTCAGTCTGCTTTTTGGTTCTATTCCTTTTCAGTACTGAAAAAATTAAATTTTAATTCAGGCACTCAATGATCACTTCACACTCTCAATCAATTTATAAGTTTGGGCAAAGGATAATGCAATTTATAAAACATAACGTTTATAATGTCCACAAAATATAGTTAGTCATCCTGAAGTAAAAAAGCATAGTCCTACAGAAAACTGGTTAGACCCATCTACTTTGTTTCTCTCTAATATATTCTATATCCAATTCCTCTTACTTGGTTTCTCTATTCTTGGACCAATTTCTGTGCATTGAAATTAAAAACCCTATCAAAATTTGAAATTAAAGTTTATCTTAGTAGGAAAATTTTTCCTGGTGATAAAATAATCAGTCCTTGTAAGATGTATCAGATGAAGCTATGGCTTTCAGGCATCTAACATTTTTGTTTACATCAGTATTGAAATCGTTTTTGTTTATTATGATATCCTGTTGACAAAAAGTCAATTAGTTGAAAAACATGTCATTTTTTATTCTAATCCCCTATCATCAATACTGTGCACAAAAATATAAAATTATTCTTCATTGCTCGTGTAAGTACAAAATTATTACTATGGAAGAAATGTCCCCCAAGCTGAACATTTATGAAAAACATAGTCATGGTAGTATCCCTTCTGAATTGCCAGATGTCATGGCGGTGGGCTTAGGACCAATGTAGCCTCATTAAAAGTTACCCTTTAGTCCTGCAGAGGATCATTGGTTGTACTGAAAAAAGAAATGTAGTCCTATAAAGGAATTTTTGTACAGGAGTGTTTTCTCAGCTTATTGAGTGATAGGATTTGGACTGCTCGTTAAACTTTGTTTCAGGCAGACCGAAAATCTTTTGTTATAATATGTTTCATGTATCCATACTGACCACTTGTAGATATTTTTTGGATCATAAAAACTTAATGGCTGGCTGCTCTCTGTAGAGATCTCTTTATGATTGATCTGATGAGTGGCAGGTTATTCTACATCTATCACTATCAGGTCCATGGCAATAATAAGTTTGAGAAGAAAAAAAGGCTTTTATCAGGACAATTGTGATAGCTACCCAGTTTTTTTGTCTTGATTTAGGTGACAAAACCTTACCTCAACAGATGGAATAATCTAACTGTCAATTTCAGCATCTATTTCATTTTCTTCTGTTATGGTCATTGTCTTCCACAAATTAATGAGACTGGTGTATCCTTTCTTTGCACTGGCTCATCTTTGTTTTGTTTGTCAGAATCTTGATTACCAAATTGCGCAAGAGGTAGTAACTGAGTATTGGCTGAAGTTGAACTTGGTGATGCTTCATTGATCTATTGTCTAAAATAAGCACCGATAAAATGAAATATTGATGATTGGTCTGGTAACAGTGTGGTGTTACAGGTGTACTGTCAAGATCAGTGAACAAGGCAAAATTTACAGTATTACATTAATTGATGAGATCCATAAAAACAGGACTTAATGTTGTTTACATCTCTCCTACATAGTTGCTTACATCTTTCCTATACCCTGAGGGCTCCATGTCTAGCAGAACAGATAAATTGTGCCATTCTCTATCTCAAATCGCAAAAGAGCTTTAAGACTAATTGATCAAACTAATAGCACTTACACACACTCAGATCCTGCTGTGGTTAGTAACTTGAAGTAAACAAAGTGAATGTTTGTAAAGATGACCCTCCCCATACTTCTTTAGCATCTTGGTTGCTTGACACTCTTGAAGTCATTTAATAAGGGAAAAATTTCACCTTTTCATTGGTTGCAATTCTTAAAAAAGGAAAAGTTGCCGCAAGTAACTAAGTAAAAGGTTTAAGAGAAAATAAACAGGTTGTCTGCCAGTGAACACATACAACACGTATTATGCGCACTGCAGTGTTAAGGTTAGAGTTCCTCCAAATAAAAGCCAACATGTAGACATGTTGGCGAAAATGGTATGAAGCTCTGCCTATACCATAAAGGATTATTATGTCACCTTGGTAGTAGGTGTTATGGAAGAATAATGTCCATGAAAGTTTTAGAATATACATTCCTAAGGGCACATTGCTTGACCTCAAATTCTTTTTTTTTTTCTTTTCTATTCTATTTTGTGCATCAAAGTGATTTTTCAAACAAGTAAATAACTAACAGACTGTCCCCAAAAGTGTGGATAAGATATAATTTGTTTGAATATTTGGAAGACATTTCAAGATTGTTTGAGAGGCTATGTCAGGAGGTTGTTATTCTGGTGTTACTGGTGTTTGTAATTTTGTTTTGTTTCAAAATTGTGTATCTTAAATTTATTAAATTTTTTTTATTGTAACACCAAGACATTTTTTTCCTCAGAGAAAGTTCAGCATACGCCCCAACTATCTTGAAGGAACAGGTCTCACAGGCAAAATGAGAGCTATTTTGATAGATTGGTTGTGCCAAGTTCATGGGAGATTTCACTTATTGCAAGAAACGCTTCATCTCACTGTTGCCATCATTGATAGATATTTGCAGGTGAGAAGAATAGTTCTGCCCCCCCAAAGGCAAACAGACATATCTGCAGATTTTGTGTTTTCGAGAAAACCCCCCAGAAAAAATATTTGATAGTCAGCATAAAATCTACAGATAAGCTACGTCGATTTGACAAGTAAAAAACTTGAGGGACCAATGAAAATACGTCACTCTGCCATTTACTGAATTTGGATAATACTTTAGTCAGTTTATGCAAACAAATTAGAAAACAGGTTTTTGTCCACGGCGTACCAAAATCGGCTCTCAGCGATACTTTAGTTTAGGCCTGCTTGCCTGCATATCTCCTTACCAAGGACCGTCTTCAGTGAATCAATCACTGTCAGATACGCTCTGCTGACGCTGCTAGGCAGGGTAAACCAGTGCGCCCGATATTTTGCGCACTGCACTTTGATGCGTAATAAAGTTTGTCTTTGTTTTACAAGCTATGGTCAAATTTGTTAACGAACTAGACTGGTTTCCTCTTGACTTTCGATTTATCAACTCAGTCTTGTGACTTTTGTGAAATTCCCGTGTTTTTATCTTTAAAAGGTTTTATTTTAAAGCTTCGTTTTGCTCACTTAGTTTGTTAAATAAGTTTTATAAATTTACTTCCATTGTGTTCACTTAATAAGACAATTACTGGCAAACGCCTCCATAGAAATCATTTTTTCTTCTTCAACTGTTTTCAAATATCATTTCTCTTTCTGATTTAGCAGGTTTCTTATCCTCAGCAACAATAGAGAATTTTTAAATAATTTTTGTTTACACCATTATGGAACACACTCAAGATCGGCTCTACCATTATACTTCTATTGTGTTCACTTAATTAGACAATTACTTGCAAACGGCCCCATACAAATAATTTTTTCTTCTTCAACGGTTTTCTTATATTATTTCTCTTTCTGATTTAACAGGTTTCTTATCCTCAGCAACAATAGAGAATTTTTAAATAATTTTTTTTACACCATTATGGAACATACTCAAGATCGGCTACCATTATACTTCTATTGTGTTCACTTAATTAGATAATTACTGACAAACGGCCCCATACAAATCATTTTTTCATCTTCAACGGTTTTCAAATATCATTTCTCTTTCTGATTTAACAGGTTTCTTATCCTCAGCAACAATAGAGAATTTTTAAATAATTTTTTTACACCATTATGTAACACACTCAAGATCGGCTCTACCATTATACTTCTATTGTGTTCACTTAATAAGACAATTACTGACAAACGGCCCCATACAAACCATTTTTTCTTCTTCAAAGGTTTTCAAATATCATTTCTCTTTCTGATTTAACAAGTTTCTTACCCTCAGCAATGATAAAGAGTTTTTGAATAATTTTTTTAAACCATTATGGAATTTACTCAAGATCGTCACTATCAATATAATTATGCGAATGAAATGTGCCGCACATGTGGCCAACTGACTTTGAATAAGAAGAGGAAAAAACAATATTAAATGAAAAAGTCGTTCTCTGGCGTGGACCTTAGTGATGACATTCGCATGGTGTTTGGAATTGATCCGAAATCTGTTGCCATATAATGTAAGGCAAACATATCAGCGTGTAAAACGAAGAGGTGTGGCAACTATAAAGTGTCTAGGACTAGATCTATATTTATGACACAGACAACTTGAGATTTATGGTGTAACTTCGACAAACAAAATCCCTTATTAACCCATCTTTGTGATATCGTCTCTTTAACCTAGCTAAGGCATGGGAGTTTACAAAGCAGGCACGAGCTCTCAAACTTAGAGAGACTCACCGAGAGAGAACTCACTGAAAATAAAACCCACCCAGACATTCATACCACTAGCCACTTTTTAATTTTTACTGATTGATACCGCAACACTACACTACTTACACCTGCAGACACAATTGAAACGATGACTGATAGCCATACAGATAACGAAATTAGCGTAAAACTAGTAGGTACCAGCAGGCCCAGTGATAGCATAGAGACAGATAGAGAAGATTCCCACCAGTTATATCAGCATGAAAATAGAGACCACACAGACACTTCCCCCACTAGAGACAATTAAGAAAACGAACACGTTAGATGCACCACTAGCAGACACAGACAGTGGAAGTAACGATCGACAGAGGTAGAAACATAGAATATAGATCTAGAAACTTACCACAAAACATGATTTATCAGTGCAACAGTCATAGACATGACTACCCCCATAGCTTCATCAACACCTATCAAACCCTCTGGTCAGCCACAAGAGATAATTCAAAAACACCAATGATAAAATGTGTTTTATTATTCGCCATTGTTCCTTGTCTGGATATTTCAACTCGATAGAGTAACATACGCTGTAGTAATAATTAAAGGGAATTATGTTTGGATCAAACTCACGGACACAATTTTTGTGCTGAGGATATGATTTTTTCGTGAATGTTTAGAAAAATATTTGTCTTATTGACAGTAACATTTTTTTTCAACTTCTGTGGAGCCGATTGTCCGCTAGCGGTCATTTAATCATGTTAATTAGCTCAGTAACCAGGTCATTTTTCCGACTTTTTAAATGACTGATATAAAAGGTTCTGTCAAAGCTATTTTTTTTAATGACAACTTTATTTACTATTTTTTTTATTTAGTGAAAGATCAAATGAAAAGATAATTAAATGAAGCTTGCAGGTCGTATTAAAATGAACTAATATGACAAAAGACTGGTGCATGCCCGCAGTGCGGTCGACCTTGACCTCACATTGGGTGGATAACCCCAACCCCGTGACCTATTTATCGCTTGACTGAGGGCAGTGCGGCGCAACTAAAGTATCACTAAAGTGACGCCGTGTGTCAGATACATCGATCTGCCATTTAGGGGCAGAGTTCTCCAGCCTGTTTAATTTTAATTTTTTATCCCAAAAATTTAGAAATACCTCGGCTGGAATAATTTTTGAGTGAAAGCATCTAATACATGACGCCCGTGATGACAAAGGTTATTTGCAACAGCATTCTTCCCTAAAGACTCCTGTAGTCAAACTGACAGACAACAAAAAGTGTTGTGTCTAATTTTTCTTCAAGTCTCTCTGTGTATGCTCAAAATGCCAAACATGCAATAACAAAGCAATGAGGAGAAAGTAACATTTAATGTTCTTGATTTGTACTCTTTTCATGTCATGGTCTTGTAATAGTAGACATATGGCTTTTGAACAAGAGGTTAAAAACTCAGTAGTGTATTCTCTTGTGAGCTGTTTTATATTCTCTATGACTCAAGGCATGAATGTTTTACTGGCTTGTTAGTTTATGAAAGGATTTGGGTAAAATTTTTATTTTAATTTTTTAAAGAATTAAAGTGGTCTGACTCTAGTCAAACATGAATTGGCAAAAAGAAACATGTGAAAGAATTTGTCTTATAGCTTAGCATCCCAAAACATTGTATAAGATTCAAATGCTTTCAGTTTTCAGATCTGTTTGACCTAAAGGCTAGAAAATGCATTGTTTAAACTACCTAAGTATTATTTTTAAATACTTTATCAGTGGTGGTTATGTAATAACAGATATTGTGAATTTATTTTCCAGGTTAAACCTTGTACAAAGAATAGGTTGCAGTTGGTTGGTGTGACAGCTATGCTGGTTGCAAGCAAGTATGAGGAAATGTATACTCCAGAGGTGGCAGACTTTGTATACATAACAGATAATGCATATACAAAAAAGGATGTGAGAGATATGGAACAAGACATTCTACGAACTCTTGACTTCAGTTTTGGCCGTCCCCTTTGTCTGCATTTTCTCAGGAGATACTCAAAAGCAGGACGAGTAAGCTCTCTGTTATCATATCTATCTCTGTCAGACCTTAATAATCCTAAAATTTATTTCTTTGACTTGAAAGGCGTTACCCTCTTGACAGGATTAGGATGAACATTATCAGTTATATTGGTATGGACTTGTTAAAAAGAATCAAACAACCAATCAAAATACAAAGCAAGTTGAACCCTCCTCCCCTAATTAAAAGAAATAATAATGGAAAAAATTAATAACACACCTAAATCACAAGTTTTGAACTTTTAGTAGTCAATCAGACTGTAACCTGATTCAACTTTTAAAGGCCTTATTAGTTGTCAAACATCAACTGAGAATTTCAACATTTTATAGCAACTTTAAATTCTAAATATTTCAGTGAGATATTTTATACTTTACACACCTTTTGGTTTTGAAGCAACTATAATTATCTGTATGATTGTCACATAGTCATTGATTATAATATTTTGTTATCCTAAGGTTGATGCAACAAAGCACACATTGGCCAAGTACCTTATGGAGCTGACCATCATCGAGCTTGACATGGTTCACATAAGACCCTCACACATAGCAGCTTCTGCTCTTTACCTTTCTATGTTGGTTTTGGATGGATCCAGATGGGTAAATATTTGTGTTTCTGTTTAATTTTGGTTTTTTTTTTTTCCAAGTGATCCATCAGGGTCAAAATACATTTATCTACAGTAGCTTGTAAAGAGATACGGATCTGCAGGAACCTCATTTTGTAACCCTATTCCATACATCATGGGTGAAGTAAGTATCCCATGCTTTAATACGATAACCCTGTTACATCTATCAATACACCAGCGGTGACAAAATCACCTCACTTATACTGTTTGAGATAAATTGTCATCCTTACTTGGGATTATCAATGTCAGGGTATTGAAATTCATTCACTCATACTTACTGTTCCCTAACCACTATTTGTCTAAGGATTCAGTTATTTGAGATAACTTAAAGGTACTTTCTGATTCGGTTCCTGTCAGGCAACAACCATGTTTCAGTTTAAGTTCAATCTTTGTCCTACAAATAATGTAATCATTTACCAAAATGAATTGTGGAGGATTATTGAAAGTTTTACTGGAAAAATTTCAAATCAACCCACACAATATGCATAATTGATTCACTCACATCTTAATAACCATATAATGATCATCCCCTTGGTAAAAAGTCAACTCAAGAGATAAAAATGCATGTTGTATACTTTTAACTTTGTACAAAAGATCAATAATGCAAAGGAAAACATGCTGTTTTTTTTTTGTGATTTGTTAATTATGATATATATTTTTTTAAACGAGCTACAGGTTGTAGAGCTCTAGGAGATGCATTTCAATTTATAAGTTAGGAAAAAATTGTGCATTTGCTTGATCTAGGTAGAATTAAACACTTCTCTATTCGTAACAGTTTTGGTTTTTGAGAATATTGAAAATTAACAATTAGTTCAATTTTAAATTTCAAAATGTCTAATCAACATAACAATACAATTTAATATGTTAGTAAACAACTCTTTTTTTTTTTTTTTTTTGCAACTTGAATTTTACAGACCAAAACCCTCCAGTATTACAGTTCTTATTCGGAAGAGGAATTAATACCTCTAGCGAAACGTCTGGCAAAACTGGTTTTAAAAGTGGAAACAAGTAAATTTACGGTAAGAACTATGAGCTCGCTATCGGCTTTAACTCATGCCCACTTAAGTCAGCTGTGGTAACAGCATACTATAAAGACTAGAGAGCTTACTGTTATGGCGCATCCCTCTGCGTTCAAGAGTGGTTAATCTACCTTTAGAATTAACCATGGCTATCACAAGAGTAGATCATTGTGAGTTTATTGAAAAAAAAAAGGAACTGAAATCTGTCTTAAGTCAGAACATTATCATGAGTAGGGAATGTTTTGTAGTTTTCTAAATACTTATATAATAATATACATTATTCAAATGCATAATTTTATTTTTCATGTTGACTTTCCATTAGATTATATCAGTAGTCTTAATTTTTTTACCGCAAAATATATATAGACTGTCTTGTGAGGTGCATGTTTTTCTAGTAAAAACAGCTTTCAAGTATAGAAATGGACTCACCTTTGAATAATCAGGATTGCAAAATATATACAGTCGACTCCGCTTATTTCGAAGTCATTCAGATAAAAAAAGGACTTCGAATTATCAGAATACAAAGAGAAAGAGAGTTAAAAATGTGGATGGCAGATCAGGAATGTCGTGCAAGTGTGCAGGGGGATGGGAGTAGGCCTAACCCCTTTCTCTCTTGTAGGTTTATTGCAGACTCTTTCCTGTAACGTAGGTGGGCACACGCACACACACACACACCAGAATCACTTCACACGCGGAGCATAGCACTACATGTACTTTGTTTTACAAGCCTGGAAAAGTGCTTTCAATGTGACAGAATAAAAAATCACGCCAAAATCGCTTCAAATTAACCGGATCCTTATTTCAAAATTCGAACGAACTGATATTTTTTAATAAAGCTTAAATAGAGTAATATTCGGTAAAATTAAACGACTTTGAAATATCCAAGAATTCGAATTATTTGGACTCAACTGTAACTATAAGTATGGGAATAAGATAGTTTTTGTTAAATTATGTGTTTCTCACAAACCCAGGGTTCCCATTCAGTCTTGAATTTTTTAATTTGTTCAATGTAGGGAAAAAGTGGTTTTGAAAATTAAAATGGGCGGGAAATCTATGTCTAACCTTACCAGACTGATTTTTTTTGTCACTGAGTAAAATTCTTGGGGTTCTCAGGCTGGCAAGTGTTCCATTTCCTTCAATTGCCCACTTGTGGTCAGCCTTATCAATAACATGAGAAGGCAGGAACTGATTCACGCTGGAGGAAAATTTTTCAGGGCAAAAAATGACGAGCTTAATGGTTTGTTTATAGTATGCCTTTTGCCTTTGACCTGTCACCTTTCAAATGGATCGCACTCAATTTCTTTCCATCGGCTAGATCATAAGATGAAGTTATATGGAAAACATCGGCTTAGAATAGCAGGTTGAGTTCAAATTTAAATTAGATCTATATTCTAGAGCTAAACCTGGATAGTTGACCTTGTTAATCTAAATCTAGAATAGATTCTAAACAAGCAGTTTATTTGGGGTGATGCGTGGATCTAGATCTAGAGGTCTGCGTCAATATTTTTTCAAGAATCTTGAACAAATCTTGTTAAAATACTGGCTTAAAGCCTATTGAGGACCTGAAAATATTTGAAATTTAATTCTTAATAAAACATCTTTTCCTCTTCAATTTAACAACACAATCACAATTGCAAACCATCTTAAACAACCAAAGTGATATAGGGCAAAACATCACCAATAGAGGTCTACACAAATAGGATAGGTTTGACAAGGCAGCTAGCTAACTTGGACTCGGTTTGCCCACCTTTTGTAAGCCCCATTCTTTGTCTACTTCAATCAAGGCACTCGCCACGTAAGCGCTCTTGTCCATACATTACGCTGATGCTCAGGTAAAGCTTACCCTAAGAGGAGCTTAACTCCATTACAAAAAACACTTTCTTAAATTGCAATCAAAGAAAACAAGCTAAAATAATAAAATAAACTGCATAAAAAATAGAGTTCATAAATTCTTAATAAATTAAGCTTTTATGACAAACCTTTTTTTAAAGACTTCTATCTCACTTCTGGCTGACTTGACCACCATTTGTTTTTTCACCATGAGCATGCCACTAAGTCACCATTATAGTGGAGCTTGTTTACAATACCTATACAAGCAGGGTGGGATGTCTCCTCATATACATTCAAGGGACATAACCTGTTTCCATCCAATAAAATCAGCAAATCACTGGAGTGCACTAGAACTTTAATCTCTTTGTAAATGATCCGATTACTCTTGGTGATTTAACTTCATGTTGAACAAAACAGATGGGCGTCCACTCTCCTGCCTGCAACACCTCCAACCTTATTGGAACAATGGGATCATGACTATACACCTCTCCATACCTGTTCTTCAGTTTAAATGCATGTATGTTGCATCACATCCTAACCTTTTTCTTTCAAAACCAGCCTGCACTCAAGGCAATTAGCTTGACTAACATTTTGGATGACGCTATCAATGTGTCAGTGCCTGGCGCAAGGGACATCTAGCCCCTGTTCCCATCACCTCAAGCCATTCATTGTTACTAGTCTGAAAATTCACAGACCTAAGCTTGGATGAATGCAAACAGTATGTCTCTCACTCCCACTGGACCTGTTTCACTGCTCCTTTTACTTTCCATTGGCACTTTTATTCCTTCTTTTTGACAAGTGCTAGGCTTGCAATAATGAACGAAAAATAAATATTCTGTCTTATTCATGCCAAAAAAGATTCCGTTGAAAGCGTAAGTGCTGTTTGAAATAAAATAAATTACTAAGAATATATGGGCGCAAATAATGGCCTTATATTAAGGTCCTGTTGTGCACAAGTTCCAGCCTGTAGCAAGCCCTGTTGTAGGTGAGCTCCACTGTATCAAGTTTGTAATATATTTAAGTGGAAGAAAATGTGTAAATGGGAACGCCAATCTTTTAATTTTATGCTTTTTTACACCTCTTTTCTTTCACAGGCTGTGAAGACTAAGTACTGTGGTTCAAAGTTCATGAAAATTGCTCTCATCCCTCAGCTCAAGTCAAGAATTATGTTGGAGATGGCAACTTCAGAAGGTGTTCCTGTGTCTTAGCCATGTGTTAAAAGTTTTTTTTTGTAATTGTTAACAAATGGTACATGTAATTTAGGATCCCCAATGTGCCTAATCTCTTTACATATGTAAATTATTTGGAAGCTACATGCTTCTTGTTAATATGTATTTTAAAGTGTAAAAATGACTATATTATCCTGTCCCAAAAGCCATGAATTTTATATTTACATACTGGGATAGTTTTACATTTCGTTGCATATATTCTAACACTGTTTACTGATACCTTTGTAGAATTTAATTTGAATTTAAAAAAAAAATAGGAATTCGGAGTAGGCCTACCTGTAGCTTGTCTCACTGTGTTGTCTTGAATATATAATATAGAGATTGAAAAATAGTTCATGTGAGAATCTCCTCTGCATTAGTACGTGATACTATGTCAATAATTGTATAGTCCATCACTGTGTCTCTTCCATGATTGGCTTCAAATACTATTTACATTGATATATTTATAAAAAAAAAAAATGTTTAAAATAAAGGACGAAAAGATAGTTTTTGTACAGGTATCCAACTCATAGTCATATATCCAAAAACTTTAGATACTCAAATAAGTGAAGGATTTTTAAAACTTTTTTGCCTTGTTTTTTGAGTATAAATAAAATGGAGTTGCATTCTCATTACACTGGGTATCGTGATCGATTTCTGGGCAAGGGATGACAGATTTTTATTGATAATAGGTACTGCAGTTTCCCTTTTTATGTTTGTGGAGAAGAGATTTTTTTCAAAACAAAAAATTTTAAAGTCATTATGTTTCTCTTTAATGACAGTGTTTTTGTGATTAAATTGTATACAAAAAAACAAAAAACAAACATAGATTAAACTTAATGAAGACATAATAGTTGAAACAGTTAGATCTAGCTGGTTTGAAATTTTTACCCTCAGAACAATACAAATGAAATTTTTTCCCTGCAGGAAAAAAAAGTGTTCAGAATTTTTACCCATTTTAATTTTGAAATATCAATTTGACTTGGAGAAACTTTTTTTATAGAGCTCGCTGCAAAAATTTTTCCGAAACTCCCCTGTAGAATAATTTAAAGAGAAGTATGAACATTCATACCTCAACTCAACTCAATTTGATCTCATTTTGTGTTCAGCTGGTTTTGCAGATAAGATTTTATGCCAGTTTGGAATAGCCTTATGGTGAAGGGATTACGTCATGTAATTTAGAACAGAGACCAATTCATGATGAGGTTAGCAGCAAATTTTTTTTTTTGTTTTAATCTATTTTGATGTTTTACTGGAAATGAAATAAACTGATGTACAAGTAAATCTATACAGCTTTCTTCATTTTCTTTTTCAATTTGTATGTTGTCAAGGAGTCTTGACATTAAATGCCATGTTTTTCCCATGACTTATCAATACCAAAATCTTTGTTATAAATGGTTGGGTTTTTTTTTCACTAAATATACTAAGTGGAATAATTTATATTGTTTGGTTAGGAATAATATAGGCCTATTTGCCAAAAACTTCCCATTGAAATAGAATCTGAATGAAAATTGTCATCCAAAATTTTTTCCTGTTAAAAAGTGTTATGCATTCTGTGTATGAGCAGTATTCCTGGTTTATAAAAGTGTATATCGTCAATCTCCTTCTAAAATGGCTTTACAAGTCATTGTAGGGTAAAAAAATATAAATGGCTTGGACAATTAAGGAATCGGTATAATGCATAGCTGCCAACCAGTACGTATAATACATATTTATTTGTATTTGGGCTTCTGAGAACGTCAGTTTGTATCTGTGCTAAAAACATATTTGGCTGTATCCCACAAATCAGAAGTAAAAATACATGTTTTGTGGACCGCTCATTGCTTGCAGCCATGGTGTGTTTTTTAAAGTTATGATAAGAGAAAATAATTTAAAGTTTACAATAACTAATAAGTAACAGGTAAGTTTGTAAACGTTTACTTAAGCTTGTGTTTAAGTCAATATTGATAACTACTTAATGGGTCACACCATCAACTAGGTTTGGAGCGACCAATTTTATTTATCTTGCTAAAAATCTATTTGCCTTTTCAAAAGTTGGCAGCTATGAGCTATGTAATGATATGAAAAATAACAGCGAATGAAAAGTATCAAATCGGTTACAATGCTTTCAAATAATTATTTCAATGTCAGAGTGCCTATGAGGTCTTTAGTTAATGTCGTCCAACTTCCAGAAAAATTTTGTATGGAATTGGTTACTTTTTTTCATCATAGGACATGACTGGTTAGAAGGTCCTCAACCCTAATAATACAAGTAATTCTGAAGCACCTTATCAGTATTTATCACATACGCAAATTTGGAAGTTTTGGCAAAATCTGACTGAGGTTTTGGGAACAGTTTTTACCAAAACTTGCTGTAATAATAATAATAAGAATAATTCGTTACTAAAGTCCCCAATCCATGGAGTTGCATTGGATGCGATGTGTGTAGGTAAACCCAGGTGCAGAGGATATACCATGCCTGATTTAGTTAGGCACTAGAATATCAAGCGCCTATTTTCTGGTGTAGCACCAGATGCTACTGTGATATGAAAAAAAAAATTGCAGAAAATGTGTATTTTGACCCCCCCCCCCCCCCAAAAAAAAAAAAAAAAAAAGGTTCTGAATTATATGTCTCGTTCAGTCATTGAATTTTACTATTTTAGTGCGGTACAGTTCTAAATTATATATTTTTCATAGAAGTGGAGATAAGTAATGTGGGCATGCTGCTGACATTACTTTCAGACAAAAAAAAAAGTTCCTTGATGAATTTCGTTTTCTCCATTGCCATGCTGAATTCCTTTATCCCACCTGGCACTTGACATCACTGCATTATAAACTCTGAAGACTGAAATAAAGTACATGTAGTTTACTTGCATCATCAATAACTCATTTCATTTTATTGCTGTATGTCTTAAAATTATATGTAGTTAACAATCAGGTGCTTGGATTTATTGAAGTGTATCGAGATCTAGAGGCCAAAAACATGTACATGTACTTGGAGCAGACAGGAGTTACTGATACAATTACAAGTTGATGGATTAATCAGCTCATTTAAAAATACATGTTAAGCATGGCGTCATACACAAACAAGGAGGTGTTCTTTACCCAGATCTTTTCTTTCTCTCTCTCTTCCTTGAAATAATTATACGAAACCTAGTAGGGTACTCAGGAATTAAAGCAGGAGGGCACAGTGTAAAAAACTTGAGATATGCTGTATTAATTGCAGATAATAAGACTTCCATTGAATAGTATACATGTACATTGTTGAAGTAAAAAGCAGAATAAAAGGATTGGAATTAAACAGCAGAAAGACAAAAGTGATGGTCAGTCAAACAATGAATGTTCATAGATCAACATCTTTATCAACTGGAATAAACGCAAGGAAAGGGATCAATTCAAGTACTTGGGTACTTTGATATTAAATGATGGACATAACCCTGAAATTATAACAAGAACAGTGCAAGTAAAAAAGAGTTTCAATATAATGAAATCAGTACTAACAAATAAAATTAATACATCTCCATCCACACAAGAAGAAAATCAATTCAGTACTTTGATACAAATGGACATAACCCTGAGTAATAAAAAAGAGTTTCAAATCAGTACTAACATCCACACAAGAAGAAGAGTCCTGGAGTGCTAAATATTGAACCCATCCTGATGTATGGATGCAATGCCTGGACAATTTCAAAACAGATAAAAAAGAAAGTGGAAGCAAAAGAAATGTACTTACAGTGAATGTTACAAATCCCATGGACTGCAAAGAAATCAAAAGAAACAGTTTTAAGAAGCTGCCACAAATCATTCATAAATAAAATATGTAAATATTGTAAACCCCAGGCAACCTTTTTTGGCCATGTAATGAGAAGAGAGAAACTAACATTTTGTAAAAATGGAATGATCGAAGGAAAACGCAGCAGGGGAAAATAACTAGAAAAGATGTTGGAAACTAAATACAGGACAAGTGACATGCACTAGTAAAAGCGACAAGGGATCGACATGCGTGGAAGGTCAAGATCGCCAAGGTAAAGAGCAGGACAACTGATTGATTAATCAAGAAAATGAGTGCCTTTGGGAAATAAAAACCAAAAATTACACCAGCAAATTAATGGGAGAGAAAGCATATGAAATCATGTGAATTTTGTGAGGATATTTGAAGATTGATACAGTTATGCAAACAAAGACCTCTGAAAACATTACAGTCGAGTCCAGTTATTTCAAAGCCATTGGGATAAGAAAAAGGACTTTATCCGAAATTCGAATTATCAGGATACATGGAGAAAGAGATTTAAAAAAAATGTGCATGACAGATCAGGAATGTTTTTCTAGTGTGTGCGGAGAGGTAGGCGACTTCAATAGGTTACCTGGTCCCTGGGCCTAACCCCTTTTCCTTTGCTTCTCTTAGCCTTATTGCAGACTTTTGCCTGTAACGTACGTGGGCGGAACACACACTCATCAGAATCGCTTGCCGCACGGAGCATAGCACTACTGGTACTTTCTCTGTTGTACAAACCAAGAAAAGTTCTTTTGAAATAATTGGATCCTTATTTCAACTGAAATATCCGATAAATCGAACTCTTCAGATTAGAATTAGTTGAACTCGACTGTATTTCTAAAATAACGTGAAACAGACTAAAGAATCTCAGGCTGATGCAATGTTTTGCAACACTGTGTGTAGGATATTTAAATTCAAAACTCATCAGAGCTGAAAGTCTGGCTGAGGAATCTTGTGTAACGTCTAAACACTCCCTCTATGTAAATGGGGCCTTAAAAAATGCAACATCCGTCTCTCATTTTTGCATACCCATAGATCTAGGAATCTAGTGAGATGTCAACCAATCATCTAGAGCTCTCTCAAACAAAGAACAATCTAATGACTTGTTCTTTTCTTATTACTTGGCTAAAATAGTTGATTGAAAAAAATCACAATAATTGAAGCATTTTAATTAAAACAAAAACATTAAATCTAATTTTTAAAAACTTAATAAGAGATGCATATTGTTTAATATAATTATTGATATTTGAAACTAAGAACAAACTATATCAAACTTCAAAGCCTTAATGAGCATCAAGATATTCTGCTGATGTTAGATATTGGATGCATCACAATCAATACTAAACTCTAAATGACTTAAATCCATAGATCTACAAGATTCTGCTGCTGCTGCTGTTCTAGGTCCAGGATATATCTCAATCAATGTTATTTTAACTCTAAATTCAAACTACTTAGACCAATGTTCTCCTCGAATTGATAGACATAAGATCAAGGGGTTTTATGAGATTCAATATTTACTTCTTAATTTAGACTAGGTACAATGCCTTTTTTTTCAAGTATGATACTTATGGCCAATAGGCTATACAATCTTATAACAATATACATGTACACCCTTTGTACACAAACCATGCTATATTTGTATTGGCTTGATTTTTTATTGAAAGTATTAATCAAAATCTAAATTGGTATTTCTACAATTTGCATACTTTTACTTTGCTAATGATGCCCTTGTATGTCATTGAATAAAATGAAGTCATAGTATTTTAACCCTTGTAGGTGTATAAAAATGCTTTTATGTAAGAAATTTTAAGACATGTAAGAACAAAATTTAACAAAATTTGGCAAATTTTTAGCTCAAAAATGACAAAAAATGCAGATATCAGTCCAACCAAGAAAAGACAGTAACTCCTTGTTTAATATCAGACTAAAGCATGTCACACACTATGAAAGTTATAAGATAAGTTTGCTAATTATAGGCTCAACCATATCTTGCCCACACTTCAGTCCTTATTTCAACTTGGCAATTGATGCAGTTACTTGAAAGCAGCAAATTATTGAAATATGACATTATGAGACCATGTGAGCTCATCTTTGCAAGCATAATTTTTCAAATTATTGTTATTAGGTAGCAGCACTGAATTTGCTGTGATAACAAATTGAATCAGTTAATTTTGTGGTTGTTGTTTTTTTTTTTTTTCTATCTCTATGGTAGTATTAGTGAATTATTTTTCACTTTTTTTCTCCATATTTACATTCTTCTGATATGTATCTCAATAATTGTCTGATAAACAGTTTTACCACACTAAGATATCTTATTTCCTATCCCCAATAATCGTTAACACTTCTGCTCATATAAGCACTTTAGCCTGAAAGCTCTAAAGTTTTTTTTTCTTTTTTCACCTAACTTTCAAACCTATAGTGCTTTTAGCTGTAACCAATTGGCTGACATATTACCCAAGAGCTACATGTAGGTGTAATAAAAGAATGTGACTGGTTTTTCCTCTCCTTGTTATCCAGAGCCAGTAATTTTTTTAAAATCCTGATACCCTTCTTTTAACCAGAGTGTGGTTACTAGAAAATATATATTGATACTGAAATTAGATAGAAAAATAAACATAGAGAAGAAAACTTGGGTCATTGATAATGGTGGAATGGATTTGTGAAACTTCATTACATAAATCAATCAGTCTCACTACACACTGCAGACATCTTCATTTTAAGGTCAGGCTTATAGACGAAGAATTTACAAAATGAACTCTTAGAAGTCCAAGGGTGAATTGAACAAATTATTTTTTATTTGTAATTGACAAGAGAATCCTAAGAATTGAGCTTTCCATTGTTTAGGAGTAGATTAGAATGAACAGTTTCACAATAAATACTACTGAAGAGCAGCTGACCACAATGAACTGCTGGGTGGATCTGGTGTTACCCATGTATTTGGTACACAGCTAGATGCAGGAGTTCCTCTGGGTACAACGTATGCATCCCACTCTTGCCTGCAAGGGAAAAGCAAAGATGGATTGCCAAAGAAAATGGCCATGACCTTCTTAATTCAAATTTATTATACAACAACAATTCATTTATAATTAAATTCATGTTTTTAATTAATTTATTTTTTATTGTTGATAGAGGCAAAATGAAGACCCAACCAATCTCAAAACTGCAAGTTGAAATGCTTTTTCATGGCAGGAAACTTAACATGGTGAATAACTGCATATTATATCAATGAGTTGAATGAATGGAGTTCAATTTGTTACAAGGTGCACTGTATCATACTGTAAGTCTAAGAAAATAGTCATAAGTGTTATTCTTTCTCATGAAAAAATATATTGAAAACTTAAATATTTTTTTCTTCAGTGATGTCTTGATAGTCTGAGACCCAGTTTTGCATCCAAATTGGAAGTTGAGGAACCCAGCTGCAGCAAATGTATAGAAGAAATAAATTTGCAATTTGCGTGTGTGTGTATGTGCAGTCATACTGGTAAAAAAAATTCAAGAAAATGCATCATGAGCAAGACTGTACAGTGAAGAAGAAATTGCTGCTGCTTTGGAAAAAAAAAAGGTCTCATCAGGCCACATAATTCGGTAATGAGCCATAATGTTCGTAAATTTCACCTGTTTGGCTATCCCAGTTAACCAAAATATATTTACTTCAAATAAAAAGAAAAATGACCATAACGTTTTTTTTTCCCTTTAGTTTCAGCAGTTTATCTACTTTTCAACCCAAATGAGCTAACGCAAACTCTCAGTCTGTATATCTGAAGCTTTGATTATACTATAGAAACACATATTCACTTGTATTTCACATAACTTTAAACATTTACCTGATTTGGAGGAAAGCAGACATGTTATGATGTGCCTGTTTGTAGTATTGGTTGAAAGGAAATAAGGGATCAGTATGGGACAATGTTTCTGAAACAAAATCAATGGAGAAAAAAAATTGAAATAAATGGACATTATGCATATTAACATCAAAATACATTGACCTAATAACTTCTTCCAGAAGTGATTTATTACTCAGTATATATATATATAAAAAGGAATGAAAATATTATCTCTAGTCTAAAGGTTTCAAAAGACAGCTATTTATCATCGACATCATATAATGCTCCAGAATATCATATTTTATTTATTTATTTTTTTTTATTTGCTTCTCTCAAAGGAATAGAACAGGTACAGAAGTCTCTGGATAAAAACACATGCAATAAGTATTCTTTGGCTAAATATACTTATGGTGATCTGACTGATTTTTTACTATTTAATCAGTATACTCTAAACATAAGCCACATTGCCTTAACGCACACTTTAAAACGGGTAGTGATAACCAGCAAAATGGAAGAGATAGCCATACTTATTAAACTTCAAGGAGTTATGGCTTTTTGCCAGCTTTGCAAGCATGTGCAACGTACACATATAGTGAAAAGGGAGAGGAGGAGGACACGTAATAGGCGATAGCCCTTGAGAATTGAAGATACAAGTAGGCCCTAAGGAGAGGAGGGTTAGGGTGGGGCACAGGCAAGATGAAGTAAATTCACTGTCATAGAGATACCAGAGAGTGGAGACACTCAATTAAAAAAAAAATGCTTACTCAGCCTGTTGAATGGCCGTCAACACGATACTCTGACTAGCATAATAATTATGTTCACCCAAGGCCTCCTAATAGTTATATATAGTTGACTATAAGAGACAGCCTTGGTTCTCCTCCTGCTGTTGCTTCTCTGAGTTGCACAATTGAAATCCTCACACCAGGTGTGTTAGGCATTTGTGTAGACCTGGTCTAGTCTGTAAATTGTTATTTCATCAGTGCCTTTGGAGTTCTTTGATCAGTTTTCTCAAAATCTATATCTAACCTATATTTTTTTCTTAAAGATTCCACCACAATATGTAAAAGATCTGAAACAGTAGGTTTATCTCCCATAGAATACTGACATTGGAAACAAAACATATGGTTCTTAATGAAATCAAGGCAACCCAGAATTTTTGCATAAACAGAAAGGACATACAGCATATCAAGATCTGCAAGGAAAAACAGTGGTCAAGTAAAGAAAGAGACGAATTTAAGATTGAGAACCTATCGCAAAAGAGAAAAAGAACATCAAGGAAGAAAACATAGAAAATGCCTACAGATTTTGCTTGAACAGAAAAATGAACAACATGCACAGATCAATGCCTTTCTTCTGAAAGAAAAGGCCTTACAACAGTTACTAACTTTGCAGATGGGACTCGAAATTCATTGACATTCCTTTGTCTATTAAATTATAAGTAAATAAAGAATGAAACAACTTGTAAAGATAAATAAGAAAAGCCAAAAAAAAAAGGAACCAGTATTCGAAAATTGCATATTTATGTCATCTGAGCAATCAAGGGAGGAAACCCTGTATATTTTGCAATGTAATAAAGATTATTTTTATTTCTGTTTTCATCTCCTTAAAAGCACTCTACTGAAGCCTCCAAAAGTCTGTGTATTTATCCCGAGACTACTGTATAATCACCACAATGACATGACACCTCAAAGTGTACATCAAATAAAAAGATATGTTGATTTTTATAATGGAAATGAAAACTCTTCTTCTTTGGTAATGAAAAAAGGAATAAATTTAGAATTGGTCTTCTTTTGCAACACTGATTATTAATATTATAAAGAAGCAAAAAGTAATTATCCAAGCAGATATCTTTCTGAAACTTTCAAGTGCTCCTCTTTTTTTGTTTTTCCTTCTTTATCTTAATTAGCCAGTTAAAACAATTTTATGCTATTATAAAACAAGGTACCTTCTGGACCAAAGAGAATTAGTTTCAATTTAGCATCCTTTTCCTCTTGCTCAAGCCTGGCTTTTTCTTCTCTAGATTGACACTCCAGTTTGCTTTTTTCCTCCTCTTCTGATTTAAGAACTTGCTGAAAATGAAACAATGCAATTCTTAAGTAAGGGCTTTAGAACATGATAAACACAAAACAACTAATTGTAAAATTGGCTTGCTCCTAGAATTGATTCTTAATTTAAAATCTTTAAGTTTTGACTGATCAGTGCACATTCCTTTGCATCTCAGTTTTTTGTGACAAAAGCTATATAATGATTCTGTGATAAGTTGTTTGTTTTATTCAACTTTTCAAATTAATTTTCCTTTTATCCTTGTTATCCCCTTTTCCCTGATCCTTCTTCCTCAAAAAGGTAAAAAAGGTAATTTTAACATTATACAACCATCAATTTGATATATCATTCTCCTCCACTGCTAAAAAAAGGAAACTAAAAATTAAAAAAAAAAAAAAACAAAGACATTGTATCATTTGTACATTTATTCTAAGCTGTAAATTTTGTATTACTAATGGTATATGAATTATACTTTGATGTTGACACTCAAACACAGGTGAATTATAGATATGTTTTTTTTTTCAGAACCAAACTTTCTCAAAAGACCTTAAACCCAAAATCATTATCAATCTTAAATTTTGACAGGACCTAATTTTTTTTTTCTCTTTAATACTTTAACACTTTCACCATCCTATGCATCTTATTTGAATCTGCATAAGTTTTTCTTTGAAACTGACAGTGCATATCTCTTGCTTTCCTTCCATCATTCACATTTATATATAAATATCCATAAAGCTATTTTTATTTCTATATTACAAATTTTTGTACCGAATAATCACTTGCACAACCAGCATCTTATATTTTCATCTAATGAAAAGAAAAAAAAAACCGGTACACTGTAGCTCTAAAAATTGCCAAACAATGCAAAAAAAAAAAAAAGAAGTAAGCTTTCGGCTTTGCTCCTTCATCAGACAGAAAAACAAGACCAGAAAACAACACATTCAAATTACAGCAAGAATTAAAAATAAGAATAAAAACAGGGCATATATATTCAACAAATAACCTATAAGCCTCTATGTATCAAGTAAAAATGACAAGACAGAAAAAAAATATAACATGAATAATGGGAGGATTATAATAGAAAGTAAAATATATTTAATCTCCACCTTCAATTTAGCCTCCTCCTCTTTGTAACATTCTAGTTGTGCTTTCACAAGCCTTGTCATGTCTTTGATTTTGTCCTCAAATGACTGTCTTGATTCTCCGACATCACTGTCTCCTAAGTTACAAAAAAAATTGTAAAAAAAAAAGAAGAAGAAGAAGAAGAAGAAAACTGTTGCAGTCAATCAGAATTGTAATGTGAAAAAGTAAGAAAAAAAAATAAAAATTAAATAGTGATATTTCAAACCAAGATCTAATTATCATGAGCTTAAAGAAAAAAGGTAGGCAAATAAAATATTTTGCTTACTAGCAGAAAACATTTTTATTTGACTTTCCTCCTACACAAATATCATAAAAACAAAACAAAAAATTGTGGTAAGAATTATTGAGGCCACCATTCACAAAGAAAAAATGTTTTTTATTTATGAAACAACCCGTTTTATTATATTCTAACATTTTCCCTTACATGCAAAAGAATTATTAAGTTGTGTGTGTATTTCCTTTTAGAACTTGTTGCTGAACAATAATCTTTAGCTTAACAACTGAGATAAGAGCTTTTGTAATCAATAATTTGATTTAGTTCTAACTGAAACTGCAATATCAGAAAACTGAGCGTTTCAAGAGTAACAATTTTAGTATAAAATCCAAATTTTTCACTCATTTGGTAAGGCAGGAGAAAATGAGACTGAGAGTTATATATTTCAATCGATTACAAAAATTTGAACAGAACCCATGACCAATTTATCTAGATCTGAATCTAGACCTTTACCATGGCCACACTCTAAAATAATACTTTTCAAATTTCAAGATTTTTGCACATAACTGTTGTTAACTATTAATTTATCTTGAGGAACTAATCTGCATTTTATATAAATTCACATTTTTTCCCATTACATTCCTTGATTTTCCTATTAAAAACAAATCGTCAAATTTTGTAATTGCCTGTTTCAAAAAAAATTTTTTTGAGCTATCTTGACATCATGCTTAAGACTACAAATACATGTATAAATTCACGATTTTACCAGTTGCAGATAGTACCTGCTTAAAAGAAGGCATTGATAGAAAACAAAGCAAAACAACAAAAACGTAGTATTATTTAATAAAAAAAGCCTCTGCCTGACAGAATTACATAAGTGTCAATTCAAAAACTACTTACCTCTTTTCTGAGCAGCATCCCTTCGTATCAGACGTAATTTTTCTAGTCCAAGCATTGTGTCAATTAATCTTGTAGCATCCTGAATTTCACGTGTAACTTTACTCAAAGTATGATCAGCTGCTGCTTTTCTTTTCTTTTCCTGTGGATATCACCAGTCATATTATAACCAACTGTACAGAAAAGAAAAAAACCTGCTTAATTTTATCTCTAGTTTTATGTAGTCTACCACAGCTATCAAATGATGAAGCATTTTTATTGCACATCAAGGAAGCCACCATCACCCAAGAAAGAACTACAAAAATCAGACCCTAAGTTGTCCACTGAAGTCAGCATGACTTGGATCTACTGGAGTGTCCCTGTAGATCTCAACATAGTTTTAAGGGATGCATCAGGATTAATAGTATAATCTTATAGTATTAAAAAAAAATGCTGTTTCACCTCACAAACCTAAGAAGCCTAAAGTTTAGTGGAAATCCTGATCTACAATTAGAGATTGATGTAATTCTAGAATTTAACTAAATCTAATATTGGTCTAATTTTATCTTACTAGCTTTGGTATCTTCAATTGAGAACAAAATTGCTGTAGATTTCAACATTAATCAAGAATTTAAAGATGGGAAAAAAATAATTCACATTTCAGACAAGGTCATACCCATTTGTCTAATGATAATACCAGATCAAATTTGCCCGTGTGAATCTAAAATCTTTAATCTTGATATCATAAATTGGGTCAGTTCATAGTCTGATGAGCCATAAGTGACAATCTGATGAACAAGGGAAGCCACTAATTCAGCATGTTTAACAGAAGACCAAGGTGAAATGGCATGTTTTCTCTTGCATCTTTTGTGAATCAATGTGCCAAACAAGCTAGATGACAGTAGAGAACAAATTAGGATGCTAAAAAACTTACAAAAGTGAAGCTGCACATAATATGAATTTAAGTCATGTGTCACTTTGACAATCACAGAATGTAAATGAACTTGCCTTAACTTCTTCTTGAATTTTCAACCTTAGTCTTTCTTGCCATTTGTCTATATTTTTGCTTTTCTCATCCCATTGTTGTTGAAGAAGCTGATTCTGTTCAAATTTCCTTGCCTTGGCTCTTTTTATCCTTGCCTTCAGTGGGAAAAAAAACAAAACAAAAAAAAAAAAACAATTTCAGTTCTCTCATATTCTATCCTCTTACAGGAGAAAGGAAAACACACTAAGTTTAATTTTGAAAATACCAAGAAGCACCTAAAGCCCAGTCCTGTTATTTCCCAGTCTTTGGAATAAAGAATCTGACTGAAATTCAAATAATCACAATACAGAGAAAAGGGAGAAAAACCCTAAATCTTTCAAGTTCTACAAATCCATACCCCTACAATTTCTCGCCTTCTTATAATTGCTTGTAATCATCAAAGCCTTAGATAAGGTGATGACCGGCAGCATACATCCCTAATCTTTGTCTGACCAAAATTTTAAATCTAGCCAGCCTTGACTGGTTCAGTTACAATAAAACAGCACCCCTTCTCTCCTATCAATCCAAGAATGACTCTCACTCGAAGCCTAATAGATCCCACTCTCCATCCCCGTTTCATTCCTTTCCATGCTGACTGCATACTCTTGCAGGCTAAGGGAACACATTCACTAGACTCAGAGTATCTCATTGCTCTTATTAAAGACAAAAAACAGTGTTTTTCAACACTGACAAAACAAACTTAGCATATATCTATTCATCAGAGTTTACTTTACTCTAACTGATAGACCTTTATAAGACTTGGATGCAGAGACATGTATTGTGAGACATATAAATTTACCGAAAACTCTGATTTGAATTATATCCATTTTTGGACTTTACTCTACTTCAGATTGCTTCAGGGTAAATAATATTGCTGTAATTTTTATATTTTAATTACTGTCCACACATGTTTAGTTCAACATGCATCTCTTTTCTTTTTAAGCATCAAGAAAACAAAAACCTAACAAAACACCACTACCAATGTCTTTAAAAACAAACAAAAAATAACGTAGGGATAAAGATGTTAATGACATGACTTTTTTCAACAAATGTTGTATTCAGCAAGAAAAAATTGCAATTGCCGTTTTAAAACCCTTTCAGAAGAAAATAAAAATGGTTATTTCAAAACATCAGCTTTGTCGTTAATTGCATAACTTTTAATCAATGTACGAACATATAATTATATGATACAGGTATAAAATTAGATTGAGTGCAGCTCACACAATTTGGATGTGAGAAAAAGATGTCCAATTGACTCCTATGTAAAGGTTGGTCATTGAGTCAAAATTTGTTTATGTATAAGAATATTATAGATTTTAAAAGAAACATTTACACAAAATGCTGACATATCCAGCAGAAAGTCAGTGAGTTGGTCACCTTGCCACTCATTAGGCCCAATTTTAAGAATGTAATAAACTTCACAAGGTAAATGCAATTCTCTTAACTCAAATAGGTTGTATCGTCCTATCACTTTTAATATGTGTGAACTGCACTGTTTAGAGCAAAATTTTGGATGGAGAATACCAAATATTAGGGCAAGGATACAACATTGCAAATATTTCAGTTAAAAAGGATATTGTTACAAGGTGATGAGCTGGTAACAGTTGATTCCAGTTAAAAACATTAGCAAGATCTTGATTAGCTCAAATCTTACTGAAACAAAATGTTACCAATAAAGCATCATTTACTGCTGTCAGAGCATTACCGATACATACAATGATAATATAAGATCAAGCTACAAATTTGGTACAAAACTTACATGTTTAAACTATCAATAACTACAAAATTGAAATCAAGTTTACACAGCATTGATCTTGGACTTAGGTCTCAATATTTCCAGCTACGAGTTCTTGTCATCTAGAGAATTCAGTTTTCATTACATACAAAAATGAGAACAGTTGCCTAAAGGTCCTATCCAGAATAACTTTTTGTTCAAAAGCAATGAAAGAAAATCTTTTACAAAATACAATGTATTCGAAGGATATGCTGAAAAAAACTGTGTAGTTTCTATAACACTCTGAAGGCTTCAATTTTCCCCGCTAGGAATAAATCAGATTTCTGAGTTGTTTCTGATATCTAGCTGATCATCAACCAATCTCACATCTTTACCACTTATCAAAGTAGAGCAGAAATGAAAATGAAAATGAAGTAATGCATGTCTTGTAACAACAAAAATGATTTCTACAGCCTATGAACAGTCACTGATGTTTTTGCTTTTTCTTACATTCTTAGTTTAAAACATTGTAAATGATCTAGACTTTAGGAAATTCATGTAATTGAAAAATTTATTTAATATTAAAACCTTAAATCCTTAATTTACAATAACTTTTTAGTGACAACTATAACAAAAAAACAACAACATAATATTTTACTCAAATATATAGAGAACTCACACATGAACCAAAAAATGTTTTATTGGGTCTTATTTTAAGTTGATTTCAAAGAATATGTCAAGTGGTGATTGTTTGGCCTGTCCCCAAGTTCACAAACTTTCTCTATCTAGGAAACATGGACTATGAAAAACTAGAAACTCAACGATTTTCAAATCTCTTTCTATGATATTTGAGTCTCATGAACTCATCATCAGATACCCACTGCATATATACTATTTAAAGTTAGTTTCCAGAAATTCATGGAACTACATACTCTTCCATTGACTATGAAACTTAAAGCAATGTTTTAAAGTTTATCTTAAGTCAAAAACATTTCCTTAACTCACCCTTTTACGCCGGATGCATTGTAACTTTTTGCGAACATCTTGGAGATTGCAGTCCTCTAAAAGTCTTCCAAAGTCAGTGGCCAGTTTCTCCTTAGAATATAAAGTAAAATAGCACCTTTTAACAATCTAGCATTTTTACTCTTTGGGAATGGACACAAATTTATTATTATGTGCATGAATGTAACATTGCAATCGGGTTTTTAAGTTCACGTTTAATAATCAATTGTTAAAGACAGCAAAGAGTTTATAAAGGCGAATTTTAAAACTTCCTTTTCTTAGTATTAGTACCTAGTTAGCCTGAAATTACACGGCAAACCCAGAAGTACAAAATAAATGTTTTTCAAAAAAACAAGTACTAATACTTGTAACAGGCAGCAACATTTGCCTTGATTGTCGAAGTCAATATAATCTTAATGTTTGATAAACATTCTTGTAAAACTAAGGATAATGCATAAATTTAGGCCTTTCTAGAAATGCTTAGGCGATGCATCAAAATATTACATTTGCCAATAATACAAATATTGCAGAACAGAAAAAGTATGCATTATCATGAAAAAATTATAGAAAATTAGAATACACTTAAGTTCTCACAACCTTTAATGTATCACATATAGATTTTGAAGCTTCCCACGTAGGCTCATCAGTTGTGGAAGAAATTGTGGTCAGTCCAGACACTTGAGCAGACAGGCTGTTTACCAGTTCCTGCATTTCCTTTAACCTATTCACAAAATCCCAGACCTATGGAGAGAGATGGATCATGAGGAACTTCTTTTCTTCTGAATAACTACATGTATTCTCATGTATTGTTAAAGAGAACTCAAATTTATCCTCCTACAGATTATAAAACTAGGCAATCAATTATCAAGTAACCTATCACGATTCCTGCTTAAAATGTTTATCAAGGAATTACTGCTTTATTTTATTATCTACATCTCCTACTACAGATGCACAAAAGCTCTTGGTAATGACTATTGTCACATGTCAAAATGCAAAAAAAATACTGATGCTTTTACTGCTTTTCGTCTTTATTGACATCCATAATAGGAAGGTCTTGCTGCTACACAGGTAATTAGGATGACAAATAAAGAAAAAACTCAGAAATTTTTGTACAACAAGAGCAGTTTTTTTTTCTTTTATACTGCACTTAAGTTTGAAAAAACAATAAAACTAAAAAACACACCATTTTTCTTTTAAAGTTCTTACAATCTATAAATAAAGTGCCACTTAAATTTAAAACACACACACACCTGTACAGGAGATTTCTCTTTAACTGCGCAAGGTTTGTATCCTGATTTTATATGTTTTTTGTGAAGCTGCAACCATTTCTCTAACTTTTGACATCCAGATGCTCTATCTTCAAGTTGCTGTTGATTTTCCACTTTGTCTGTCACTAAAAGGTTAGTGGTACCTAACATGCCAGGTATTGGATACTGTGCATGGATTTTTGAATTTCTTGAAGAAGGTGATTCTGAATATGGTCTATAAGTATTCATAAAAGATGGAGGTGGTCTATTAAAGTTGATGTTTGGAGGGAAAGGTGGCATGTTGCTAACTTGAGCTGAGGTAGACTGCAAACCACTAATATTGTATGGAGACACATTTTGTTGAAAAGGTGGAGGAGGAACATTTGTGGGGAAGTTAGGAAATATATTTTGAACTGGCAGCTGAGAGCTAGGAGGGGGGATTTTCTGGAAATTAGAAGGCTGAGGATGTGAAATTGGAAAGGCCATTGAGTTACTATGATGATTTGAAGAAAATCCAACATTATGTGAATAGCTTTGTTGCTGTGATGCCCAATATTGTCCACTCGAGCCTTGGTTCATCTGTGGTACATTTACATTGTTGAACTGCTGCCGAATCCCCAAAGCTGGTTCATGAGGATTCTGTAAATGGCTGCTTGTACCCTCTGGATGATTCCATAGCCCTCCTGGTTGAGACATGGTTCTCAAGCAATCTTAAAAAAATTGTTAAAAAAAAAACAATCAATGATCTTACCAGTAAAGACAGCACTGTTAAAGAAGAGATTATTGTAATATTGACTGCTTCTCCTTTGTAATCAAAAGCATCAAACTTTTTATCTGTTAAAAGAAAAGGCCAAAGCAGTCACTCAACTTTATCTGAAAATTCAACAACAACAACAACAACAAAAAAACAACCCCCTCCCCCGTCCCCCATGAAAATCAGCAGTCTATTTATTATATTATTAATCAATCAGGTCCCCTGCTCTTCAGCTTAGGCAATCATGACCTTCGACACAACTCGATACCTTGTCACTTTTAGTGCATGTCTACTTACCACCATTCATTATAATCATGATTTTGCCTCGTCAATAATCATCTACACCAGCAATAAGAGAAGCTAGGATAGTTTAAATCAGCATCAAATGTGCTTGAAATACACATGAAAAGATATTACTTTTCTTATTCTATGAACATACTGGTACATCAAAAAATCCTGAGCTGAAGTTTTTGATGAGAATTAAACTGTCAACTTAATAGCAACTGCCATCAAAAGAAAAATCCTAGGACTAAATCTTGTTTTAAAACAGATTTCCACCACCTTAACAATTTAAGAGATAAATCCTTGGTCAATTTTCAAAAATAAAAGATCAACATTTAAAAAATAGCGTTCATGATGAAACGCTGCCAAAATTTGAGGAGAAGCTCTTGATTCATTTTTTTTTTAATTTTGCAGTTTCAATTAATAACAGACTAGTTCTGATAATCAGGTGATTATTTTTTACATTCCAAATAATGAAATACTTATTACTGGAGCAATTCCTGCAAAATCTCACCCTCTAAACTGTAATTATATTATCTCTCTTGAAAATTGTTAAATGTTTATGTTCTTTCCGCTAAACATAATAGCATTTTAAAATAGTGATAAAAGAGGTATTCAAAGATTTATAAACACTACTTTAAAGAATGCATACATGTGCTATTATTAATAGTTTTAATTATTACAAATCCAAATGCCTCACAGAATGGATATAGTAAAAAAACGGTGAAATCATTTTGGAAATTGAAAAGAAAAAATCTTAGGCCGATAAACAGAGCACATTTATAAGTGAACTTTTTGAAGACCACAAGATTTCAATGAAATGAAGAGCCATCATGACAGATGAGATCAGGGCAGCAATAAGAATGATAAAATCAGGCAAAGCAACAGGCCCAGCAAGTGGAACTTTAAGAAGCACTTGGAGACTATGAAATTTATAAGATCACAACGCTACTCAAAGAAATTCATGAAAAGGATCAAATTCCACCGGACATCTCTAAATCTTCATAGCGGTGCCAAAGAAAGTTGGAGCAACAGAGTGTGAAATACATAGAATGATCAATCTTATGAGTCATACCTAAATACTTTCAAGACTTATCATGATGTGAATCAGAAACAAAATCAAACCAGAAAATAGCAGAGGAACAGGCTGGCTTTGTGAATGGAAAAAGTACAACAAATGCTACATCTACATCCTTCGAACTATTGATTGAACCAAACTGGAATTACAAAAAGGGGTATACCTGTCCTTTATTGACTGCCCCAAGTCACTTGACAGGGTATGACTCAGACTGGCCACTATGACATGATGAAATAATCAAAGATGAAGAAAAGTGGAAATTACAAAAGATCAAAAACATGTAGTGGAAACAGACAGCAGCAATGCAAGTTGAAGGGGAAATTAGCTCATTCAAAAAATAAAATATGTTGTCTGACAAAGATATTGTGCTATTCTCTTTTTACAATAAAATCTAGAAGGATATCCAGGAATTAAAATAGGAGCATATAACGTAAACAACTTGAGATACGCTGATGACACTAAGGAAGAAAATAAAGCAGAATGGGAACTACATTGTTGAAATTGAAGATGAAAGCAGAATGGGAACTACATTGTTGAAATTGAAGATGAAAGCAGAAATAAAGGGTTGCAATTGAACAGCAAAAAGACAGAAGTTACTTGAAACAATGAGCGTCCACAAATCAAAATCTTTCTACAGGAAGAAACTCAAGCAAAAGAATCAACTCAATATATTAAGCGATGGACGTTTACAGCAACAGTAAAATCGCATCAAGAATAGTACAAGCAAAAATTTCATAGTATAAATTGGTACAAACAAATAAATGCATGCACACAAGAAAAAGAGCCATGGAGTGCTAGATTTAATGAACCTTTCCTGATGTATGGATGCAAGGCCTGGACAATTTCATGTATAACAGGCTCTAGAAAAGAAACTAGATCTAAATAGATCTTTATCTAGAGGGAACAGAAATTATGTAATTTCTACGGAGAACGCTACGATTCTCATGGACTACACAAACATCAAACTGAACAAATTTTGAACTAAGCTAACACAACATTAAATCAGCACTCGGTTGCGGTCCCGTTTGTTTACAATGAAAATACACTCGATCTAAACATGATCCAGATCTAGATCTACATCTAGAAATATTCCAAATCTTCTTCGGGATCGACATGATCAATTTATAGATCTAGAACTTAAGCTCGACCCATGATGGCTGCCATGTAAAAAAAAAAACGGGAACTAAGATCTAGATCTAGATCTAGATTAGATCTGTCACTTATATTAGATCTCGATCTAAAGCCTAGGAAACAGGGAAAATTTAGTTTTTGAAGATCATAATCAACAAAATGAAACGCATTGTGATCTCAATAGATCTAGATCTAGTTTTGATAGTTACTCTTACTTGAACAACAATTTGATTTAGATTAATCTAGATCTAGATCTGGACCTAGAACTAGATCTAGATCTACTTCGTTAAGCGCCTGCAGCGTTATCTTCTCCTTTCGATATGGTAGTGTTGAGTGTCATTGCCGTACTGTGTTTATTATACTGTGTATGGAATAGAATAGCAATGCTTGATGTTGTTTCAACTATGCACAGTCTAACTAATATTATAGTTCCTACAATATTTCAGTTATTTTCATGCTATTGCAAATAAATATTTATCTTGATAAATCTAATGTTATCTTTGTTCACCTCTCGCCTGCTTTCAATTTACGACCTAGGCCTACATGTAAGCCTTGCTTGCTCTCACTTCCTTTGGTGTTATTTCCACTCTCTTTCACCCAAAGCTGTTCTAATAGTAGCTATTGTTAGAACATCTTTGCTGTCACCATCCTCTGTCCCACTTTATCTTTCAAAGAATTGTTTTCTTATTTATCATTCTCTCACGCTCTTTCTTATTTACCTTCTTCTTTGCCCTTTTCTATCTTTTTTCATTTTTCATTAAAAAAAAAAGTGTCAAGGTCGCAAAAGTAAATGTTACTTATGATTTGTTTTGACAATTCTTCTTCTTCTCAAATGCCCTGTCTGGAACAGACATCGGCGATCATGATTCTCCACTTGTCCATATCTTCCGTCATCCGCAGTAAGGCTATGTTGTCTTTGTTGTTTCCTGTCACAAAAGAGCTCAAGCTATCAAGAAATGTAATCCTTTGTCTACCTCTGCTTCTTGTACCTTCTATCTTGCCTGTAAGAGATAAAAATTCCAGTCCCTTATGGCGACATTTGTGGCCTAAAAATTTCAGTTGCCTTTTCCTTATTGTTTTTATGAGGGATCTCTCTTGGTTCGTTTCTTCTAATATCGATTCGTTTGTCCTCTTTTCTTTCCATGATATTCTTAACATTCTCCTGTAGAACCACATTTCCGCTGCCTCTAAATTTTTCTTGGTTCCTGCAGTTATTGTCCAAGTTTCGCATCCATATAAAAGTATAGACCACACATATGTTTTCAGAACCTTCAATTTGGTTGAAAATGATATACTTCTATTTTTAAGAATGGTGCTCATTTTTTGGAAAGAAGCCTTTGCAATGGCTATTCTCTTCTTAATTTCAGTCCTGCATTTACCGTCAGATGTCAATGTATATCCTAGGTATTTGAATTTCTGTACTTGCCTGATTTGTTCTCCCTTGCTAAAAAGCTTGCATTCTGGATTGTTTTTCTTCTTAGATACTACCATACATTCAGTCTTTTTTACATTTAGAGACAATCCCAGCTTTTCACTCTCTTCTACAACAATATTTAGAAGCCTTTGTAAATCCTCTTCCGATCCTGCTAATAGAGAAGTATCATCTGCATATCTTAGGTTGTTCAGATTTTCACCATTCGCTTTGAGTCCTTCACTTCCATCCAAGTTTCTTAAAATTACTTCACTGTACAAGTTGAACAGGTCTAGAAGAAATGGGTATAGGGATGACAACTAAACTTCTCAATGCAATTTATGATAGTGGAGCAATCCCAGAAGACTTGGCAAAATCTGTATTTATAGCTTTGCCAAAAATCCCAGGTGCCACTGAGTGTGAGCTACATAGAACAATTAGTCTGATGAGCCACATTACCAAAGTTCTACTGAGAGTACTGATGCTTAGAATGCGCAAGAGCTTAAGACCAGAGATAGCTAAAACACAATTTGGTTTTGTCCCTGACAAAGGAACTAGGAATGCAATATTCACATTATCAATGTTAATGGAAAGATGTATTGAAGTTCAAAAGGATCTCTACATATGCTTTATTGACTATTTTAAGGCTTTTGACAAGGTAAAGCATGAAAAGTTGTTTGAGATGCTGAATCAGCTAGATATTGACGGAAAAGACTTGAGGGTGCTTAGAAATCTCTATTGGGATCAAACTGCTGCGGTAAGGGTAGGTGGAGAACTCAGTGAGTACACAAATATTAAAAGGGGAGTGAGACAAGGTTGTGTGATGTCACCAGACCTGTTTTGACAATAAAAAAAAAAAATGATCTTTCACTACAATACGCACAGTACAAACACAGGTAATCTGCTCTGCCTCTTGCCCAGTCCAGAAGCTAACTGACGGTGCCAGCGGTTCAGTTACCCGCCCTACCTTTGGGTAACCATGGAAGCAGGAGCGGGGTAAGTTGAAATTGTTAGTAAAAAAAAATCCCAGTTTATGTCAAGCTCTGTTGTAGTAAGTGATGCACATTTCTCCCTATATTTTTCACTTAAAAGACATCCGCAGGTTTAGAGTCTTTTAGTTAGTCAATTTTATTTTAGTCGCTTTCTAAGGCAGCTTGAATGATATTTCAACAAACCACTTGTACCGTATCGCAATGTCTTCCAGCCTCGATTGTTTCAACTTTCAACAATTTTACCTCACTAACGACATTCACACCCTAATACCATGAGATACACCCAGGTTTTCCCCATTCACATGTTCTTGCTCTGCTGATTTGCACTAGATTATTGATTTTTCTTTGTGACATAGTGCTTGTTTGTTCAATCTTTAATAGGGCTACTAATTTGATTTGTCTCTAGATTTACCTCCGGGAAACCTGATAATTCTATCAATACTTGCGCCTGAACTTAGGATTGGAATCATGATGGCTTTTTCCCACATCTAGGATATGTTGCTTGTTTTCCTGTTAAAAAAGTTGAAACAGCTTTTTCCTTGCCAGGGAAACTAGGTGTTTGAGCATATCATTGCTTACTTTGTCTAGTTCCAGTGCTTACTTGTCCTTCAGGTGGGCCAGAGCTTTTTCAAATTCCATCATGGTTAATTTTGTATGAAGGCAGCTGTTGATTGGCTCCAAGACTTGGTTTACATTATCTTGGATTGCCTGATTTATTTCTTGTTTTCTTTTCTTTTCTTTTTTTTTTTTTGGGTATCTATGTCCCCAACAGATTTATAAAATTAATGTGCATTTGTTGCTGCTTTGCTTGTGAGAGTATCGACATCTTTCTTGATAACTACAGGACAATGTCTATTGTTGTTGTGCTTACCATTAGAGTTTTTCCAAATTTCGACAGCTTTTGACCATCCCTTTAGGAATTGAGATTTGTCGTTTCTTCACTGAAGTGCCGTCAAACTTGTCATCTGTTACCCCATCAGGTCTGAATTATTTGATGCATCTTGATTTTTCTTGAAGGTCAAACTTGCGTTGCTATCTTCAGTTCGTTAAAGCTGCTCAACTATTTATGAAAGGGTCCTAGACAAGGAATCTAAGACTTTACTGGTTCTTATCTTTCTGGAATGGTAAGAAGAGTTTGAATCTTTCTGTGTACAAGAAATCTAGTTTTTCTCCCTCAGTCAGCGATCTGAATAAATTCCAATTGTGCTTTCCCATCTCGTAGTCATTTTTTCCAACAGTTTTTTCGTCACGCAGTGTTTTTATATCCCAAACACTAAATGTACTGTAATACAACCTACGGCACAGGTCACAACTTTTGGTACACCTGGTACACCACTTATACTTGACATTTGAGTTTGAATTCAGACCTTAATTCTTAGTATATTGTGCCTGTACACACATATTTTTATTGCGGTGGTAATGAATCATACGGTAATCGCAGCCAGTTGTTATTTTTCCAATCAAGTACTGTTAGCTTTCAATTAGCATTTCTGTTATTTTTTTTTATCTGTTTTCGTTACTACCAAAGTATTTTCACTGAGAGAGACCTTAATTAGAAATCGTGCATTGAAAGCATTGTTAAAAAGACAACTAACAACCCACACTGTCCTGCTTAAGAAAATTAAGGTTATTTTAACCTCTCCATAATTATCTTTTACTCTTTTAAAAATTGATAGCGACTCTAGTTTTTATATCAAGCTGGAGTGAAAACATCAGGACATTGGAAAAGGAGAAGCTCAACAAAAATATTATAAAAGCTATTAAGAGCTGTTGAAAGACACCTACAGTGAAGAAAAAACCAAACAAAATATTCTGTAATCTGTAAAATTCATTCCTTTTCATTTTGAAGGAGATAGCGTAGAAAGAAATCGCAATTGCCTTGTATAATAATATTACACATATATGCCTTAGCTGTGATGCACATTTTTTCAAGATTTTTCTTCTTCAAGGATTTATTAATACTATGCATAGTGCGAAAGACATCTCTTCTGTTATAATCACACGTATAGTACCTGAACTATGCTTCGTTGTGATTGACATGGGTGGCCACTTCCAAGGTAGAATATTGTGTTTCATTTCCCATGCATCTACTAGTACTATCGTGAGAACATCACATGAAAGGAGCGCGACACTTTTGCTGAGACTATTGCACAAAGAAGGAATAAACATGTTCTCCCAATTTTTTAGTTTTTTTTTTAACCTTGAACCTTGAAATGTTCGATGTTGTAGACCTTTCGATCTTTTCATCGGTCGAAACTATAGTCCTAGTACTAATTTGTGGCATGCGTGGCACAGACAATGTTCCACATATAGTACCGGGCCTTCTCAATTGTCCTAAGAAGCACATTGGGGGTTGTACAGAGAGGGGTGATTCTCCCAGTGCTTGTCCAATCGATTCTTGAAGCAGTTCACAGTTGGTGCCGTCACAACACTCTCTGGTAGGCTGTTGCAGTCATTTACCACTCGATGAGAGAAACTGTTGTTGCGTAGGTTCAGTCTGCAGCGATGTTTGTTGATTTTCAGGCTGTTTCCTCTGGTGTCCCGAGTTTTCTCGATATCAAAGTGCGGGCGATAAGTATCGTATACGCCATGGATGTATTTCCACAAGTCTATCATGTCACCTCGTTTGCGGCGGAATTCCAGGCTCGGAAGTCTCAGGGTTGCCAGGCGCTCTGGGTACGGTTTATCGGATGGATGCTAGGAGTTTAGTGGCACGGCGTTGAACATCTTCCACATCACTACAGAGGGTTTTATCTTGTGGTTGCCAGACCGAGTGGCCGTATTCCAGGAGAGGTCTCACCAGGCTTTTGTATAGACGTACAAGGAGGTCATCTGTGAGAAAATCAAAGGTGCATCTGATAATCCCTACAACTTTGTTGGCTTTCGCTGTGCTTCTTATGACATGTTCTTTAAAACTGAGGGCGTTGTCCACATAGACACCTAGGTCCTTCTCCACAACATGCTCCTCCAGAACGATTTCATGTTCCTCCCCGTTGCCCTTTTCTTTCATTGTGTATTTGGTTCCAGATTTCTTTGATCCAAGCTTCAGGACACTACATTTCTGTGGATGGAATCGTAAAAGCCAATCATTTGACCATTGTTGTAGGCGATTTAGATCTTCTTGCATGGCTGTGGTGGCTGCCTCATCATCGCTTCTGGTGAAAAGCTTAGTGTCGTCAGCAAATAGTTTGACGTTGCTTGTGCAGACATCTGGCAGGTCGTTGATGTACATCACGAATAGCATTGGTCCGACCACGCTGCCCTGAGGGATGCCACTTGTTACCGGAGCTGGCTGAGACGAGGTTCCATTAACTACCACTCTCTGTTCTCTTTCTGACAGAAATGCCTGGATCCATTCCCAAACTTTGCCCTGAATGCCATGCGCTGATAGCTTTGCGAGGAGTCGTTGATGAGGTACGGAATCAAATTATTTGTAATAGACTGCTGGAGCAGCCCTCGTCGGGCTGTCTCCGAGCTTCCCAAGGAGCTCTTTGCAGTGCCCCGCAAGTATATGCGGTGCTACAGAGGACTGACTCCCGAACCAGTCCTCCGTACTGGGTAAGCCAGCATTTAATGGGTTTCGGGGCAGCCATAAGGCTGTCTGCAGGCTAGAACCCGGTAAGCGGGATAGGAGGAACTGTAGCGACCCTTCGAAGTGCGGAGTTTTCTAAGTGCTTGGATTGGGATTGTTCACTCTGCCAGCATATAGTTTTTAGACGTCGCAGGACAAAGCCAGTTTGGGATCTTTTTAGAGGGCACGTCTGTAGACCGGCGTGCTCTCCGCCTGTGACCCGTGGTGATCCTAGCTAAGCTAACCATCTGGGGGCGAGGCCCGGGGGTCCCAAACCCCAGTGACCACCTATACTAACGACGCCCACCCACCAAGAGGATACACGAGCCCGGCCACGGGTGAGGGCGCCAATAAGCCGGACCCTTTTCGGGGATCCCACCATCTAATGTGGGGAGATCCCCCGGGCCGGCCGCTGCCCCCCCCCCCCGTGATCGTATCGCTTTAACTCGCGGTGGAAGTGTCGAGAACCCCGAGGGGGGACTCTACCGGCACACGTCGGTGAAATGGGGAGCGGACCTGCTTCACACCAATGCAGGCGCCGGCCTGCCTACGCCCCGGGAGCGCCGGCCAAATTCCGGGGGAGAGAAGAAAGAGACCTGCGGCATGTCGCTAAGAGGCTCCAGGGAGAGCCCGGGCGTGAATGCCGCCAAAGACACCCGGGGGCTGATCGCCGTTAGCAGCCACGGCTCCTGCGTCCGCCACCTCTCGCGAACGCTTCATGAAAAAGCCCTTATGAAAACTCGTCCAAGGTCGGGCTCTACCAGTCCCACACTGGCATCGGTGGGTCCGACGCCCCGATTCCAGTAGCTTCAGCCGTCCAGCCAAGGACGTAACCGGGGCCCACGAACGAGGATGTAGACTGGAAACGAGTTCGGTTGCTAATCGTGGTCACTAGCCCGACTCACGACCGCCGCCACATACCAGGCCCCCACCTCCCCCAAGGTGGGGCGTCCGACGCGCAGCAATCATGTGGCTAGCCGTGCATCATGAGGATCCGCGACAGCTTCCGCACCATCGCCCACCGAAGAACTCAGTGAGCAATAGTTAGGCCCCGGTACGGAATCAAACGCCTTCATGAAATCCATGTAGATTATATCAATGCTTCCTCCTTCATCCAGAATCTCAGTCCAAGCATCCATAACATCTAATAGTTGGGTGACACAAGATCTTCCCTTTGTGAATCCATGCTGTTGTCTGCTTATCAATTTATTCACCTGGAGGTGAATAATTTTTTTTTTTTTTTTTGTGTTCATGTTTGAAAGAAAATGCATTTTTACGTTTCAATATATATATTACATTTCAGTTAATAATTACAATGTTTTTGGTTGTTGTTTTTTTTGTTTTTTTTTGTTTTTTCCATCTCCTTTTAAACAATGGATGTAATTTCAATACAGGGTCAATAAAATACTCTAGAGACGCTTTTTTTTGCTCTCTGAATGAGGTCACTTTAGTTTTACAAGCAATAACCATGTTGTTGTTTTAATCTAAAGCCTTTTGGGTTTTCTAGTCGTCAATGGTAAGAATAACACCACTCTGTGCATCATCAATAACAACACTTCAGAATTGTGAGGCATTGAGTTAAGATACCGTAATGTAGACCAGTAAAGGGCTGGGCCCAACACTGTGCATCAGATGTCAGTATCATCAATAGCAACAGTTCAGAATTGTGAGGCATTGAGTTAAAGATACCGTAATGTAGACCACTAAAGAGCTGGGCCCAACCTCGGAGAATCCTTTCTTACAAAGTTAATTTTAACTGGTTTGTATCTTTTACTTGGACACCTGTGATGTGAAGAATGAGAAATCGAATTATTTAAACAGCCAGAGCCATTTCTTCACTATAGTTAGGGAAAAATTTTCACTTTACAGATTGTGTCAAAAGTCAACTCTATATCGCACTAAAGTGGAGGGGGGGGGGGGTTAACAACTAGGTTTAAAATTATTTTCAGTGGAATTGAGTCTGCTGAAAACTGAGAATTCTATTACACGACTACAACATGAGTCTTATATTTATCATCCCTTCCAGTTAGTGCCACTTTTAGGCCGATAGCTGTCTCCATTATTGCCTGTCTTGTGCATTTAAACAATGTCAGCACGTCTCCTAGTCTTAGTAAGAATTACTGCCCTTTAGCTGATTTTAAACAATGCTAACAATGACTCATTCTATTAGACAGCAGCATAGTTTGTGCAAACTATGCACACATAAAAACTGACACCAACAAGGCCCCATATAGCGCACCTATAGGAGCAGAGACGCTCGTATGGCGCATTCCTAATATTCTCAAAAGCACCTACAATTCAGCAAGTTAGACAGAACTTTGAACACAGTCCTTCGTTTCTCCAAAGATCTCATTCGGTCAAAGCGTCTTCCGTCAAGCCAAAAAACAGCGTTTCTTAGGAAGGATCAGATCCTAACAGCAACCGGTCCTGCTAGCATTAAATCAGTACCTCCATATTGTCAGTCCAATATTAAACGAGTGTGTAGCGCTATTTTGTCTATGTCTGCTTCTTAATTGATGTCAAAACAAACAAAAAAATAAGGTTATAAATTATGATCATACTGTCACAGGCTGGGAATGACAAGTATTTGGCTCTATCGATTTTCTTAAGAACTTAAAACCTTTTCAGTCTCAAGTCTGTTTGCGTTGCTGATTACGTTATTCTTGATTTAATTATGACTTTTGCTGTTATTTTAATGAAAATAACAACAACAGAAACCTCAATCTCGCAATTTTCGCTATTATATAATTAAATCGGCAACTGAATTTTGTTTCGTATTGTTTTACTCCGGTTCAACCTTCTTATGATTTTTTCGAAATTGATAGTATCGGTAGTTGATTTTTCTATATGTTGCTCTGACAGATTTTTTCGGATGTTGTTTCTTTAATGTTCATTGAACTGTTTTCATTATTCTTGTCTTCCATGATACCATAACTAGTTGCTGCTACGGATATTGTAGCTGAATTAAAAAAAATTGAGTCCCCAAATTTATGTCTTTAGAAATAAAACTTGTACTTGGAGGAGTTTCTTCTAAAATGCATTCGATATTTTTATTTATTTTTTTTATGTTCCCTCTTTCCCTGCAGTTAAAAACTCATTTATTACTATTTTATCAACTGTATAGAATCTGCGAAATAGCTGTGTTTGAAATCACACTGATAGAATCTAAACATATATAAACAAAGGTTCATAAAAAAGTGCTTCACAAAATTGTACATAAATAAAAAATACCAAAAAAAAAAAAAAAAAAACAATAACATGAAAAACATGCCTTTAGAAAACATCTCTTTAATTACTGAAAAGATACAATTAAATATTCGAGTTTTTGGTAAATAGTGTAAAGAACTGTAATATGATACTTCATTGAATACACATCCAACCACAGAAATCTTTGTTATCTTCCAGATATACAAAGGAAAAAAAATCAATCACCTAAGAGAGGAAAGCATATTCATACATATACACACATTATTATATGACTGTATATATTTTATCTTTTTAAGTAAAATTGTGTTTCGGAGCCATATGATTGGAAATAAAAAATAAGCGACTGAAAAGAGGTAAATCCTTTCTTTATCTCATGCTCCCTCGCGCTTAAAAAAAAATAATAATAAAAATGAAATAAAATTTAAAAAAGTAGGGAGTTGATTGATTGATTGATTGATTATGGTCTGCCAACGCAAACAGCCGATACAGTCCTCGTTGAAAAAGCTCACGTTTAGTTCGCGTCGATATCAATGCTTGGAGTAGATTGGTTGATGCCTGTGGTTTAATTAAAAAATAAAATAAAATAAAATAAATATGACCCAAAAGAATACCTAATAAAATGTTAATGCGCTAAAATAAGATCCAATGGAAAAATCTTCATTTGCCACAGCTAAAAATGGCGTGTTTCACGATTGCTTCATCACTCAATTCACTTATCAAACATGACCCCCACCACCACCCTACCCCTTTCCTTTTCGCTGTTCGTCACAACTTCGTTGTGAATTTTTAACAGCTGATCAAAATTTTAAAAATGTTTTTCAGATAAAAAAAAATATTCCATATTAAATAAATGACATGAATTATAAGATTGACTTCAAATATTAGACTTAATCACTAGATATCGAAAAAAAAAAAAAAGACTGCAATGAAAAAAAAGAATGAATTTAATCTCTTCTCTCCATGTAATATCTGACCTTCACATATCTTGTCTGTGATACTCCTGAGGACAGTCTCCTGATATTCCAGCAGTCCATCTTCAACGTTGAAAACGTTGCCAATGAGTCGTGACCGCGCGAAATCTATATCCCGGTTACTCATGCCCATGCCAACAAGCACCAATTCAATACCGCTTCGGTTGCCTAAGCTGGCAAAATCTCTCAGTGTCGTGTAACTGTTGGACCAGAAACAAAGTGTATGCCACTTATACTGAATGCGTTCAAATGAGGCTAGTTTGATGAATATGCAGTGATAATCAGGGTATCTATATTGAACCATTGCATGTGAAATTTATTAAGAAGAATAAGTTTTGACGTTTTGTTTTTGTTTTTTTTTTTTGTTGTTAAGTTGGCAAATTGCGATGTTGTAAAGTAAATAAATAAAGCTGCCCTAGTTTTAACATGTAGGTAAAAGAAAATTTGCGTAAGCTTTTTTTCTCTCGAAACCAAATCAAGCAAACATTGAAAAAAAAAAAAGTAAATTTAAGATATCAAACAGTTAAAAAGTTAGATAATCAAAATACACAATCATATTTTGTTAATCACCACTGAATTTTTTTTTATATCTGCTGTAAGTAAAATCATTTAATTTTGAAATTTGTGATTCTAATTAACTTCTTAAACATGCAACTTATTGGGACATAAATGCGATTCAATGAATTGGCCTGAACAGATTTAGAACCAGGTCAATTAATTGCTAAGTTTTCTTTCTTTCAGAATGGCCATAATGGAGACTTATAGAGCTTAAATTCAGACGCATTGTATGCAACGTCCGAACAAAATAATAGTCACAAGTGTAGTTTGCCGCACAGATAGCAGCGCCACCTAAGCCTTACCTGGCATAGGCGAAAGTCTCGACATCCATGAGGATGACGATTACCTGGCGCGCATCGAAATTGGCTCGTCGATTGATCGTGATGGCATTTTCCATTCGTGCCACCAGATCAGATAGTGTCGACTCGTCGGCCACTCCCGGCTCGTTCAACCTATAGTTGATGGTGTATATAAAAGAAGAGACGTTGTGATTAGTATAAAAGTAAAACGAAGGTCTATGAATTTATTTCGACAGGACGCTACATTTTTTCTTACCACCTTGATTATCCCTGTTCCATCCTTCAGGAACAAGTCTTCATAATAAGTGTTTTATCATCGTCCTTTATTGAGGGCACGGAAAAGTATTATTGTCAGTGTATATCTCTAACAGACTTGAAGACATTAGATCATTTACAACTAATGGACTGAAGTTATTAACCCCCCAATGTGTGCTTTTTTTCCATCTCAAATGACGGCGTATAGCTTTAAGAGCTATAAAAATAATGTTGGTTAAGATTTTTTCAAAAGGAATCTGATTTTAGCTTGATAGTATGACGTTCAGCTAATTCTTACATTTTTTTTTTGTTTTATATGCTTTGTTTTTAGATTGCAAATATTAATGTTTAAAAGGACAAAAAAGTAGAATTCTTTATAGTAATGCTTGCAGTTTTTTTTCTAATCTCCTAAAAATGCTATTTTATTCTTTTTTGTCTTTGTTGCTATATAATATTTTAATTTACTTACATTTTCATGCATATGTTCGAAGGCAAATACATGTATCTTAAAATAAACTTAAATCCAATTTTCTTTCAAATTAAATGGTATTTTGTGTTCTAAATCAGCGACTTATGATAGATTGTCGAAGATAGTTTCATATGATTATTACTCAATTTTTGTTCCATACTAAAATCGGCTTTGATGCTTACGTTACATCTTACTTTCTTCTTACTTTGTTCTAAAATACATAAGTTTTTGCTTAAAAATCAAAGTTTTGCTCCTATCTTATTTCAAACATTGAAATCTTATATTTGCTTATTTGCCCAAATCATCAAAATGCAAAGTATACAGGAGCCACAATCGTTGTTGGTTTAGCTGTCTAATACAGTCCGCCCACAACACGCTGACCCTTTGCATATCTTACTTCAAAACTCATCGGGTGGGAACGGACCTGCAAAGATGAGACCTTAAAATGAACTAGGTGGTGTGGGACTCGGACACGCGAGGGAAGTCCTTGTGGTTATGAGGCCGAACGCCCTAACCCCACAGCCACTGACGTTACGTGGTTAGATGTAACTAAGCAAAAAGACGACATGCCACTTCCAATAGCATCACTTAAACATATCTAAAGACGTTCTCCTTTTCTTATCAATGAGCACCATAGTTGCGCTAAGTGTGATCAAAAGTACAAAATCTTGGGAGAATTTTGCCATTATTACTAGGCATCATATAATGTGGGTATAATGTGCAATTTTAAGTAACATTATGATGAAATGGAGATTGTTGTGACCTCAGATTGTTTGGATCCCAGCTTGGAGCCACACTTGAAGAGCAAATAACTACTTTACCTGTTACAGTAGCTAGCAAATTCGCTTGGTTGGATGCCGCCAGCGGAGCTTTGACAGATATCCAGGAGCAGTGTGTAGGACAGGAATCTACGAGGGTCACGTGTTCTATCGACGAAGTTCTCAATGATGTCATATGCCCTGTCGTTGTTCGCTGGGCCAGCCACAAAAATCACATCCGCTGGTTGTCCTACTTGACAAGCTAATGAGCAGTTCAACAAAAGTAACAAGGAAAGAGAGAGGTAAAAAAAAATTAACAAATAAAGTCAAGTTGATTATATATATTATAGACTCCTCGCAACTTTCAGTTTTGTAGTGTTATATGACAAGAATTTTATATAACTACTAAAGGAAATACACGTTTCACCTGTGTAATATTTTTGTTTGTCTTTTCAAGAGAAGAGACCTCTTTAAAAGAAACACCCAAAACTGGTGTATGAGCAGACTGTTTGAGACATTTTCCTTTAATGTCCTTGCCCAGATATCTTGATATCATTTGATTGAGATCACAATAATTATTGATTCGGCACTAAACAAATCAAATAATACAATATTCTGTACTATTTATTGTAATACCATGACAAAATTATTTTTACAAATACAAAATTTAGCTAATACCTTTCTTCTAGAGTGTGTTTAGCCAATTCACTCAAGCCCCTGTCACTCTAAGTTCGTACCTACACTGATCTCTACTGTAACATAGATATCTTATTTTTTTTCCTAATTTAATTAAAGATTGAACTTACTGCCCATGAAGATGGGTGGCAGTGGGCAAGCTCGGGTTGGCAGTTGGGTGGCCACGTAGCTCAGCTGCCTGAATTCAGTAACATTAAAGATGAATCGGTCATAGGGATTTGAGGCCATGGCCCTCCACTCGCTCTCATCGCGGTACTGGCCAACGCCAACCACGAACACATAGAAGCCTTCATCTTGTGCCAACTGTGCTTCCCTGGCGGTGGAACCTTGTTGCCTGGATCCTCCATCAGTCACCACTACCATCACTTTGGTTACACCCTGTTGGATACGCAGAGGACAAAATATTTGGTGAGGCCAAAACACTAAACAAAATGAATAGCACCTAGTTGCATGCGATGAAACTTTGAAATTGTTTTATCAAATCCTTACCACAGCAGTGTATGATATTTGATTCCAGACCTTAATCCAGCATCAATTGTCAAATTGATCACCCTGGAAATAGCAGAGCTGGAAGTAAATATGATATACAAGCTTAACCTGGATAAGTTCAATGAAGTTGAACTTTAAAATAAAATATGATCCCACGATTTCAGATAATAAGCGATCCTTTTTTTTTAAAACTAGAAATGAAAAAAAAAAAAAACAAAAAAAAAAAGATTGCACTAGAGAAAATACGCTCACATTCGCATGGAAAACTCTAATGATTTTTTCATACATCATAAAATCAGACTCACAGGTCTGAACTCGTTGTTTTCCCTGACGTATCTGAGGGCAAGGTGGGTGTTGGTGATGCCAGTCCTGTAGGGCAGGTTCGAGTCATTGATGCTGTTCAGAAGCTCTGCCTGGCTGCGGGCTCTGCTCAAGCCCAATGCTGGACGCTGAGGAAAAATTTTACAGATTAGTTGACTGATCGATTGGTTGGTTGATTGACGAATGCGCCCAGAAAGGTAATATACCAACTGAAGTGTGCCACTAGGCACGAAACGTTAAAGTCGCGGACCTAGCATGTAGTACTCCTAGGTAGGTTTAATTTTAAAAAATTCGATCTATTCATCCATCCATCTATCTATCTATCAATCTATCTGTTTATCTATATATCGTTTTATTTATTTATCTATCTATCTATCTATCTATCTATCTATCCATCTTTCCTAATGCCTTGTTGTTTTCGTCTTTCGGCAATATCCCATAATTAAAAAAACACCCTTCGCAATACTCTGTAAATTTTTGTCCTGGTTTGAGAGTTCATGCATTTCAGCCTGAGTCTTTGGGTTGCGAGCAAAACTTTGTGCAGTCTCAGTCATTCATTCCTACTTTTTACTTCTCTCTCTCTCTCTCTCTCTCTCTCTCTCTCTCTCTCTCTCTCTCTCTCTCTCTCTCTCTCTCTCTCTCTCTCTCTCTCTCTCTCTCTCTCTCTCTCTCTCTCTCTCTCTCTCTCTCTCTCTCTCTCTCTCTCTCTCTCTCTCTCTCTCTCTCTCTCTCTCTCTCTCTCTCTCTCTCTCTCTGCATAATTATGCTTCTCTCTCTTTTTTAAATTCTTTTCTTTCTTTTTCTGATCTATCTTCATCTCCTTTATTTCTCTAATTTTTTTCCCGCTCTTCTTTTGCCCTGTCGTTTGTTCCCCTGCCGACCGCCGCTACAGTCACAAGGACTGACCGTGTAGTCGTCGCTGAAGGTGAGAACACCGACTCGAGTGTAGAGTTCGTTAATGTCCAGCCTGTTGATCACGTCTCGGACAAACTGTTGCTGCTCCATGAAGTCGTTGACGTAGATGGAAGTGGAGGAGTCGAGCAGGAAAAAGATGTCCATCTCTTTTTCTCGGCATTCTGAGACAACAGGTGTGACCGACATGTGTATAGGTAGATGGATAGATGGATAGATGTATAGATACAGACATGTAGGTGTACAGTTAGATAGATCGATATCAAGAAGATTAAATAGAAATGCGTACCAGTAGAGGTAAACAGATAGGTCCAAAGTTAGAGAGATGAATAGATAAATGAACGTCATAGATAGAGAAATAGTATTCACATAGATAGATCCATTGCCTTTGAGAAATGTATTGATTGATAGATCGACAGACAGATTGCTACATAAGAAAAGACAATAAAAGAAGGTAGAAGTCCTGCCATAAATTGATTTACATGTATATCTACATTAATAATTCGAAGATTAATGTGGAAAATGTATTAGAGTACTTAACTATGAAATTTTTTTTTAATAATAGTAAACGATCTTATTTTAAATGGTTTTTCATGCGACACACGTGCCTCGAATGCTGAACAAAGAACAACCTTGTCCTCCGTTTGAAACACTTGTGTATATAGAGGGTAAGTGAGAAGAGAAGAAAAGAAGAAATGTTGGCTGCCTTATCTTTTTTCGTATCATAATTTCTCTAGCGATTAAGAGCGAAAATTGCGACAGAGAGAAATTAAAAAAAAAATGGGAAAAAAAAGAGGAAAAAGGGGGAGGGAGAGAGAGAGAGAGAGAGAGAGAGAGAGAGAGAGAGAGAGAGAGAGAGAGAGAGAGAGAGAGAGAGAGAGAGAGAGAGAGAGAGAGAGAGAGAGAGAGAGAGAGAGAGAGAGAGAGAGAGAGAGAGAGAGAGAGAGAGAGAGAGAGAGAGAGAGAGAATGAGAGGCAAAGAGAAAGGGACGGGATAGAGGCAGAGCCATACAAACACAACCAGTTTTTTTGTTAGTTGATTATTTGATGGAAGCACTTCGCTTGGTCTATCAATGCCGCTCTCACCTCTGTGAAAGCTGTGAACGCTCATCCAAGCTCCAGTGGGTTCGGTCGAAGACTGGATTAGATTTGTTTGTTTGTCTATACTTTTTTAAAATTTTATTTCAGATATATACATATTGGAGACATAGAGAGAGAGAAAGAGAAAGAGAGAGAGAGAGAGAGAGAGAGAGAGAGAGAGAGAGAGAGAGAGAGAGAGAGAGAGAGAGAGAGAACAGAGGGAAAAAGGAAAAAAAGAGCGCATAATAATTATGTTGGATGTGAGCCTTGCACGGTATTCACAGATGACTAAGTCGATAAAAGAAAGAATGTGGAAAAAAGTAAGGAAGACATACAAACAATGAAAGCAAATAGCATTTATCCTAAGCAAAAATTTGAAATCCATACCATTTAAAATGCTGCCGAACTCTGCAAGGAAAAAAAAGGACAAGTAATTAGTAATAACAACACAACCGCTCCAGAGACATTCTAAAAGTATTAATCTTTATCTTCTTTTTCTTTCGCTTTTAATATTTTTGCTTGAATAGAAATATGAATAGTTTCGAATCTTTGTCCTCTACAACTTTCTGAGGTAGAATTCTTGTATCTTATGATATAACTCAGTTAATAAAGAAAGAGTGTTATGTACGCTTGTACAGATTTAATTGTTTAAGAGGTAATAATTTATAGTGTGAAGAATATCTCTCATTATGCATGGTACAAATAAATAATTATTCTGCATGCTACAAATGAATAATCTTTCTGATTAAAATAGAAATAAAGGAATTGTATACATGGTTGACAAGAATGTATACAAATGACAAAGTGAAGACCAAAGGTGTAATGTTGCAGTCTTTCTTCATCTAAAACGCAAAATAATTAAAAAATATGAATTTATGTTTACTTTAAGTAAGATTGTTTGGCATAAGATCCTAGCGCATAACTTAGGCCTCCTTTAAAGTTTCTTTTTTCTGTCTTTAATATGCGTTCTTATCATAATCATGCCCGTTTAATGTAAATGGAATTTTGGCGAGTGAGGTTTTGCATTTCCATTTTCACCTTTGGTAATCACAAATCTTCCATCAATTTATTTAATCGCTCAAGAATATTTTAAACACGATATGCTATTTTAATATAATATTGCTGACAATCTCCTGCTTTCGATTAAATTTTAAAATAAGTCAACTCACGACAATGGACGGTCCCCATCAAAGCCACCTGAAAATAAAATGAATATTTTACTACATTCATTTGACAGGCAACTACAATGTCCAGAAATAAGAACCTTTTATTTAAAATGTAAATGATGATCAATAAGAAAAGTTACTTACTGATGGAATTTTTATTTATAGACTCTATTTAACTTTTTTTTTTATCTACTCTATTTTTTTCTTGGCATCGTAGTTAAATTTTTCTGAAATTTTGTGGAGAATAAAATTACATTTATGGAAAATGAATTTTATGCGTGTGAGAAAGATAGAAAAAACAAAATCTGATTGTCCAGAACATTCAGTTTCTTGGATTTTAAGTAAAAATACCTCTTAGAATATATAAACACGGCAAATGTTGCTTTGAAAGATTTCATAGACTTATTAGAAAACGTTTTTTTTTTTTAAATAACTTATACTTCTCCTCAGCTTCTCTAAAAAAAAAAAATTCTTACAAAGAGATGATTTGAGAAAAACAGTTTGGTGAAATTTTTATTGTCTTTAAATATTTTCTGTAACTATATATTCATATGTATACAATGGAAAAAGTCTTAACACAACTGTTTTTGCAACTTGTTAAATCTGTATTAGAGTTAATTATAATTTGATTATATCTCTAATTCTACAAATGGAGCCTAAGATAAGACAAGAACCACTAATTAATTTGGTTGGTAAAATTCATGCAATTTTTTTTTAACAGTAAAAAACATGCTGTAATATTGCAATTTGAATGAAGAAAAATAGTTTTAAGAAAGCTTTGCATTTCTTTTTATAAAGGAATGAAATAAAGAAGATTAATTTGTCTCATCAGTTAAAAAAAAAAAATGTTTCCATAAATAATGCTTTAGCACTGAAACTCTTGAAATTGAAAAAAAGCAAACGCAAAAAGGTACTTACAACGGCAATGAGCGCAAAAGAGAAAGCCATGGTTCAACCTCACGAAGGGAGAATGATGCAAAAACTGGAAAAGGAAGGATCTATTTCAGCTTAACAAACCAAGGGACGCTACTCAATGGTGAGCAATCGTCTCCTTCGGGTTAGTTTGAGCAGACTGACAACTTTCACGCATTTAAAGCTGCTTTTGTCTCAATCAGAGGTTGGAATGGCTGTCACGTGATATAGAGACAAAGGGGGGCGTATCCTCTGGTAAATAGTTCACTGAGGTCTTGTCATTTAAAGCCATGTGACCTTAAGTAGTCTCCTCTCTTCGGTTTTTTTTTTTTTTTTTCATCAAAAGATTTGATTTAAAAAAGGAAAAAAAAAAGCAACAATAAAAACTTACAATCTGTATATTTTAATTTAATTGGGAGAGGGGGTGGGGGAGAGTAATGCGAACTTTTACATGTTTTTTATATTATTTTGATTCATAATCTGAAATTCCCTTTGGAAGTCGCAAAACAAAGAACAGTATTTAATTTGTTTACAACTTTCATACTTTTCAATCTATTTATAAAGTCGTGACTTGAAAAACCACCAATACAAAGATTCTGAGTGGGGGCGTTTCCATTGTATTGAGTGGAAGCAACAACAACAACAACAACAACAACAACAACAACAACAACAGCAACAACAACAACGACATGTAAAAGAATAGCAGCTTCAACTGTGGTTGCGGACACTCCTCATGCAACGAGAAAAAAAAACAGTGAACAACAACAACACAACGATTACAACATCACATCAACATCGACAATAAACTGCACTCCAAGACGTCTTGACCAAACAGCTTCCGGAGCATAGAATAAAGGAATAATAGCAAAACGTATGCACAGAGATCAAACTTTCATGATGGACATAAAGATGAATTCCCGCAAGCATCTCGGATGAAACAAAGTAATAACAAGGAAGCTGCAATGACCAAGGTTACAGCACCAAAATACGACTACAATAAAATCACTGTACTACTGCTACTACTACTACTACTACTACTACTACTACTACTACTACTACTACTACTACTACTACTACTACTACTACTACTACTACTACTACTACTACTACTGCTGCTGCTGCTGCTGCTGCTGCTGCTGCTGCTACTACGAAACATTTCAACTATTCTTTGAGATGGTTTTTTAGTAAGCATAGTGCAAAAAAAAAAAGGAATAATTCCCCAATAACTCCACGCCCCCCTCACTCCCTTCCTCCCTCCTTCCTTCCTTATATTTTAAGATTAAGGAGATTGTTACAGCAGATATTAACAGATAACCCAAGTTTAAATTAAAAAAAAAAAAAAAAAAAAAAAAAAAAAAACCAACCTCAAAGCATGTTTTTAAAAAATAATTTTTTTCAAGTACATTCTAAAATGCCAACCGATAGGGAAATACACTTTCAGCTCAGGGTAACAATTAGTAACGCCATTAATTCTCGGTCTCACAATCAGTTTGCTAACGTCTAAAATGTCTCGATTGTGGAGTACGAGCGGAAGAAGGGGCGGTAACTCTCCTTGCGACCTTGCGTCATTCCCTTGGTTTAACATAACTTTCAGAGACAGGCTTCGTAACAAATCGGTTTACTTGGTGACCCCAAAATTTGTTCCCATACGCTCACCGATAATGCAGAATGTATGATGGTACCGGTACTTATAATAATACTTGACATGTTATGAAAAAAAAAAAGTACAAATCCAACCAGACATCTTACTCAATCTGTACGTGTGAGCACTTTGTCAAAACCATACACTCAAAAAAAAAAAAAAAAAAAAATAGGCGTTGCCAAGAGAAAAAAAATAAGTAGTTTATATGATTGTTATTTTTCCTCCTCCTCCCCTCCTAACCCTCACCACCCACATCCCTCACCAATTCACCTCATTTCATATTGATACTAAATCTCGGTATTAAGAAATTGGATGTTGTTCCGAGGATTAAATTTCTTTCTGTAGTTTTGATATAGATTTTGCAATGGGACGTTTATTTTGAATCATATTTTGAAAAAAAAAATTGTTTGTGCATTATTCTACCACTTTTAAATAGTTAAAAAGAAAATAACATATGTAATTCAATAATACCTAAACTGTGCAAATAAATTGTGATAAGTAGTTTGATCTTGTGAATGTAACGCGATCAGAGCTCACATCTATTCCAAATTATATTATGTATAAAATAATAATTGATCATCAGATAAAACTGGATAATTATTGATAAAAAGATTCGATTTGTGAAAATATGATCAACATTCTCCGGGCACTAGTTTCTTTTCATCAAAAACACATTTACTTAACGCAAAAGTTCATTGAAGAATATAGCAATTATAGATTACCCATCTATCTATCTATCTATCTATCTATTTATCTATATATATATGAAAATTCAAATAAAAGTTTTCAGCTGGTAGCTAAATCCAACGCTCTTCAACTCTTTAACGCCCCTGATTTAAGCATCTTGGTCACTACACTACCCTTGGCATTGAAAACCAAGCTACTTCCTCCCGACAAAGAGATGTAGCGCTTGAGAAGTATCTAATAACAGTCAAAACAAACAAAAAACTGTCTATGCACTTAAATTGTGCACTTTATTATCATAAGTGACCTTATGAAATGCACAGTTGGCAGCTTTGCGTGTGTTACTTTTTCCCACGAACAAAAAACAGCATTGTCTTTTCTCACGAACATCATAAAAAAGACAGACATTTATTTTGTGCCCTCACTACAACGTAGTGAATACACTGCCTGGTGCTTTCAAGTATTTTTAAGAGGCTCCCTCACTCACTATCCAAGTGGGTAATGTTAGTGACTTGCTATTACTCAATCTTTCTCTCCGTTCTCCAAAATCTTCGTCTTACCCTTTAATCATCTATCTACATTTTTTCTTGTCTTTCCGATAATAATAATAATAATAATAATAATAACAACAACAACAACAACAACAACAACAACAACAATAATAATAATAATAATAATAATAATAATAATAATAATAATAATAATAATAATAATAATAACAATAATTATAATAAATATAATCTTCTTCTTCTTCTTCTTCTTCTTCTTCTTCTTCTTCTTCTTCTTCTTCTTCTTCTTCTTCTTCTTCTTCTTCTTCTTCTTCTTCTTCTTCTTCTTCTTCTTCTTATTATTATTATTATTATTATTATTATTATTATTATTATATTATTACTACTACTATTATTATTATTATTGTTATTATTATTATTATTATTATTATTATTATTATTATTATTATTATTATTATTATTATTATTATTATTATTATTATTATTATTATTATTATTATTATTATTATTATTATTATTATTATTATTATTATTATTATTATTATTATTATTATTATTATTATTATTATTATTATTATTATTATTATTATTATTACCATCAGCAGCAGCATTAAATTCACTGATATCTCTGCCAAAATTATTCATTACTATCTCGACTCGATTTACCTTTTACGGTGCACACAAAAGTGAGTTCCTCCATTTCCTTTTCCTTTGTAAAAGAGCTCTTATCGGTCAAGTGGTGTCAAAAATCTTTGCATTTGAAAACCTGCTGAACATAACTCTCTGCATTTCGGATCCTAACTTTTTTAATGTTTCGATTGTTTTGCACTGCAATGAAACACGCACTTACTTTTCTTTTCTTGAAGCATTATAGAGCAGAACGAACCAACTTACATTTGTATTCATCTTTTCCCAAATATGGAACTCTCTGAAGACTAGTTAGTTGTTATCCTGTTGCTTCTGCGTGCGGCCAAAAAACGTGTTGCATAATTATTATTTTATTCATAATTATTTGTTACTATGTATCACACACACACACAATGTCATTTCGGATCTAGTTTTCATATCT